>PVIJ01025563.1:0-10495 GCA_004024925.1 Scalopus aquaticus
AAGCTTTTTATTTTGATATAATCCCATCTGTTTATATTGTCTTTCACTTCCTTCACTTTGAGGGATGTGTCTTTCAAGATTTTGCTGAGATGTATGTCATGTAGAGTTTTGCCTATATTTTCTTCTATACATTTTATGGTTTCAGGTCTTACATCCAGGTCTTTTATCCATTTTGAGTTGACTTTTGTGCAGGGTGTGAAGTAGTAGTCTAGCTTCATTTTGCTTTATTATGTTGAGGTATGTTCCTTCTATACCAAGGCTTTCCAGGGCCTTTATCATAAATGGATGTTGCATTTTTTCAAATGCTTTCTCAGCATCTATTGATATGATCTTATGGTTTTTATTTTTCTTTTTGTTGATGTGTTGGATATGTTGATTGATTTTCGGATGTTGAACCATCTTTGGAATAAATCCCACTTGGTCGTGGTTTATTATCTTTTGGATGCATTGCTGGATCCTGTTGGCTAGGATTTTGTTGAATATTTTTGCATCAGTGTTCATTAGAGAGATTGGTCTGTAGTTTTCTTTTTTTGTGCTGTCTTTGTTTGGTTTTGGTATTAGTGTAATATTGGCCTCATAGAAAGTGTTTGGTAGTATTCCTTCCTCCTCAGTTTTTTGAAAGAGTTTGTGTAATATAGGGACTAGTTCGTTTTTAAATGTTTGTTAGAATTTGTTAATGAAACAATCTGGTCCTGGGCTTTTGTTTTTGGTGAGGGTTTTGCTTACTGTTTCAATTACGCTGCCTATGATTTCCTATTTATGTGTTCTATATCTTCTTTATCTATTTTTGGGTGATTGTATATTTCTAGGAATTTGTCCATTTCCTCTACGTTGTTGAACTTGTTTCCATATAGCTGTTCATAATACTCTGATTATTCTTCTGATTTCTGCTGTGTCTGCTGTAATTATTCCTCTTCCATTTATGATCCCATTTATTTGTGTTTTCTCCCATTCTTTACTTGTAAGTGTGGCTAGAGGTTTGTCTGTTTTGTTTATTTTTTCAAAGAACCAACTTTTGGTTTCATTGATTTTCTGGATTGTTTTTTGATTTCTATTTCATTTATTTCTGCTTTGGATTTTATTATTTATTTTCTTACACTGGCTTTTGCGTTTTTTTTGTTGTTCATTTTCTAGTTCTTTGAGATGGGAGATTAGATTGTTTCTTTGAGTTGTTTCTTGTTTCTTGATGTGAGCCTGTATTGCTATATATTTCCCTCTTATACTGCTTTTGCTGTGTCCCAAACATTCTGGAAAGTTGTATCTTCTTTGTCATTCATTTCTAGGTATTTTTTAATTTCTCCTTTGATATCCTCATTGGCCCAGTGGTCTTCCAGCAGTGTGGGTTTCAATCTCCATGAAGTAAGAGGGTTCCTTTTTTTCTTTAAATGGTTTATTTCTAATTTGATGGCTTTATGATCATAGAAGATAGTAGGTATGATTTTGATTTTAGTGTATCTGTTGAGGTTTATTTTATGACCTAGTATGTGGTCAATCCTGGAGTATGATCCGTGTGTGCTTAAGAAAAATGGGCATTCAGATTTTTGGGGGTGTAGTACCCTATAGATATCTGTTAAGCCCATGTGCCCTAGGTCATTATTTAGAACTTTAGTGTCCTTGTTTTGTTTTGGTCTCATTGATGAGAGTGGGATATTGAAGTCCCTACTATATATGTATTTTCTCTAATGTCTATTTTCAGAGTTGATAATAATTGTCTCACATATTTTGGTGCTCCTTCATTTGGGGAGTATATGTTACTGAGGCTTATAGCATCCTGCTGAATTGTCCCACTTATCATGATGTAGTGACCATCTATGTCTCTTCTTCACCTTTTTTAGTTTGAAGTCTATTTTATCTGATATAAATATAGCTGTCCCTGCCTTCTTTTTTGATCCATTTGCTTGTAGGATTGTTTTCCAGCCTTTTACTTTCAATCTGTGTTTATCTTTTGTAGCTAAATGTGTTTCCTGTAGACAGCAGAAAGTTGGGTTCTGTTTTTTGATCCATCTTGCTACTCTGTGTCTTTTTATTGATGAGTTTAGTCCATTTACATTTAGAGTTAATATTGATGCACTGGCATCTATATTTGCCCTTTCATTTGACTTTTTGTGGTTCTATTCCTTGTCTTATTCTGATCTTCTTTTTCATTCCTCTGTTGGTCTTGGCTTTAGGACTTCTTGTAGTATTTTTTGGAGTGGGGGTTTAGTCATGACGAATTTCTGGAGTCTCTGTTTGTCTGGGCAAGTCCTTATCCTTTCTTCATAGAGGAAGAGAACTTCTCGGGGTAAAGTATTCTTGGTTGGCATTTATTGTCTTGGAGTTTGTTGAGTATGTCCCTCCATTCTCTTCTTGCCCATAGTGTTTCTTCGGAGAAATCTGAGGTCATCCTGATTGGATTTCCTTTATAAGTTATCTGTTTCCTTCCCCTTGTCAGCTTCAATATTTTTTTCCTTATCCTGTACTCGTGTGAGTTTTACTATTATGTGCCTAGGTGTAGTTCTTCTAGCATCGTGGTAATTTGGAGTTCTTCTTGCTTCTTGTATGTCTATTTTCATACTTGGGAAGTTTTCTTCTGTCACCTCCTTAAATAGTTTCTCTGTTCCTTGGACCCGCTTCTCTCCTTCTGGGATCCCTGTAACTCTTATATTTCCTTTATTTATGGTGTCAGATAGTTCTCAAATTGTTTCTTCATTCTTTTCCCTTCGTGCTTCTATTTCCTTTTCGATTCTTTTAATATCCGAATCTTTGAGATTACTAATGCGCTCTTTCATCTCATTAATTCTGTCTTCATTGTTTTTCCCTTCATTGCTTTTAGTTCTTCCATTAAACTCTTTTTCTCCTTCTTTAGGGTCTTGACTTCATTCTTCAGTTTGTTAATTATTTTTTTCATTTCATTCTTTTCCTTAAGCATGATGATTTTTAATTCTTTATCAGAGAGGCAGAGTTATTCCATATCGTTGTTGTTGAGTTCTGGTGCTTGATTTTCTTTTTGGGGGTGTCGTTCCCCTGAGGGCTTGCTTGGTTATTAGTAATTTTCTTTCTCCCTGTTTGTCTTCTGATTTGTTGTAAGTATTGGGACATTGTGGCACTGGTACAGGAAGGCATCTCTTTGGGGTGCTCCTTCTTGGATGTCGGGGGCTGGTGGTCTAACCATTCTGGTCCTGTTAGGCCAAACCACCACTGGGTAGTGATGCTGTGGATATGTTGATGGACGTTGTCCCTAGAGATCCTCTCCCTCTGTTTTAACTCAAAAGGTCCAGAAGGTAGTTGTGTGGTCCCAGGCTCCAACAGTGGTGTAGGGGCTGTGCTTTCCTCGTGATCATGATGATTGGTGGTCCCAGTGCCAGCTCCACTCAGTTCCAAGAATCCCAGCACTGAGGCCTGTGGCCGGTTTGCACTAGCTCCCTGTGGGCTATCCTTCCCAGCTGGGACCTACTGTTTCAGTTCCAGTGGGCAACAGTGGTATCCTCCCCTATGGCATCCAGTTGTGCTACTTCCTAGAGCCAGTAATGGGGGTGGCGATGGAGGTGGTGGTGTAGGCAGGTGGCCTACACCTGTATGGGCTAGAGTCAGGTCCCAAAACCCTAGGCCAGAGGCCAGGGGGCTTAACTTGCTCTGTGCAGGCTATCCTCCTGGCCTGGCACTCACGCTCTCTCAAGCAAGCCAGGGGGCCCAGCTGGAGATGATGGCAGCATTGTGGAGGTGGTTGATCAATCCAGACTCCCCTTAGTCCCTGAAACCCCAGGGCAGAGGCCTGGTAGCTTAAGTTGCTCCCTGTGGCTAGTCTCTTGTCCTTGCACGCATGCAATTTCGGTTAGAGTAAGCAGGTGCAATGGTTCCTTCCACTATTGTGCCCGGGTGTCTGCTTCCCTGAGCAAGTCTGGGAACCCAGCCAGAGATCGCAGCAGTGGTGTGGAGGTGGTTGATCAATCTAGATTCCCCTCAGTCCCTAAAACCTCGGGGCAGAAGCATGGGAACTTGAGTTGCTCCGTGGCTACTCTCCCGTCCTTGCACTCACCTTGTTTCATTGGTGTGCTGGGCATGCAATGTTTCCTACCCCATAGTGCGTGATTAAATCTTGACCAATGTAGATATCTCAATTTTCACTGAAAATTTAGCCATGAGTTTGATGGAAGTTGAGAGTAGAAAAATTAAGGATAGAAGGTCTCACAAGTACAAACATCAGAGGTGAGGGTAGGAATTATTAATGAATCTTAAACTAAACCTGGCTATGGAAGTTTCCAGAAATCTGAGATGGGGTCAGGAAAGATTAAGAGCCAGAGGTGGGGAGAGTGGATTATCAGCCATAGCAGACCAACCCAATCTGACTCCAAAGTGATAATTTCCACAATAATCCCATCCAAAGACACCATTAAAGAATACCTCTTGCTCTGGCAAATGCATATTTTCTGCCCATCAGTGTCAATTCAGATATCTCTTTCATTTTTTACCCCTTTCCTCAATAAACTTGCCGTGAGCTGATGAATGGGAATATCTGCGGAATCCCTTTCTCAGAGGGGCCCAAGAGCCCTACACACCAAACTTCATCATCTGAACCCCAATGTTTGCATTACTTTTAAGAGATGTTTGTATTATTTTAAGAGATATTTATTTTACCAGTATTTGTGATGACACTGAGAACTTTCTTTATTCAGCTACTAAAGCGCTTTCTCTTTACTAACTCCCTCAGATAAGATACTACTTAAATTTGCATTTCTGAAAATGGCTTTTGATTTTAAAGAAGGTAGGGATAGAAGCATTCTTATTTCCTACAGGCAGAATTATTTTTTCTTTTTCTCTAAATTTCTAAAAGATATTTCCAATGTGTGGACTTTGGGTTGTTTCTAGAGTCATACCTCTGACCTTGTAAAGAATCCATAGTAAAATAAAGACAGTTTATTTTTTCAAAGCTCTTGTGTTATTGCCTATATAATGAAAAGTTTTTATGCCAATTAACTACATTTTTTGCCCTCTAGCATACTATTATGTCAGGGACCTTTCTAATGTAAATGGAAACTAAGATTCTTATATGCTGGAATAAATATCCCATTTAAGAAATTAGATCATCATTCCTTTGCTAGTCTTCTCAGATGGCTTCCATCTCATATAAAACCAAAGTCCATATATTGGCCCACAAAGTCAATGCCCTGGCCCCAACTATTAATACTTTTCTAATCTAATCTCCAAATATTTGTTCACTTCCCTCAAGGTGCACTGGACTCCACCCACAAAATTTCCACTACCAAGTTACCCATGAATCATCACCATTTTAACAATGTTAATTGTTAATATCTGTAAGCATGGGGTATCTTTCCATTTCTTTGTTTTGCTATTTCTTTCAACAAAGTCATATAGTTTTTATTGTATAGGATCTTCTCCTTTGTGAAGTTTACTCCTAGATATTCCATTTCTTTGGATGTGATTGTAAATAACTGTTGTCTTCATTTCTTTCCCTTCTAACTCATTGTTTGCCTATAGGAAAACAACTGATTTTTATATATTGATTTAATAACCTGCCACTTTGCTGAACTGATCTATTGTTTCAATTAATTTTTCACTGGGCCTTTGGTGCTTTCGATATATATTATGTTATTTACAAACAGTGATAGTTTTACTTTTTCTCCAATTTGGATTCTCTTATCTAGTTGCTCTAGTTAGGACTTCCAATACTATGTTGAATAGTAAGGAAGAAAAAAGGACATCCTTGTTGTGTGCCAGATCTTAGTGGGAAAGCTTTCAGTTTTTCACCATTGAGAATGTTAGCTATGGTTTTGGCATATATGACCTTTATTATGTTGAGGTATGTTCAATCAATACCCATTTCTTGAGCATTTTTTTTCATCATAAGTGGATGTTAAATCTTATATGTTTTCTCAGCATCTATTGATATGGTAATCTGACTTTTTAATCTTTTGTTGATGATACAGTGAAATATGTTGTTGATTTCAGATGTCCCCATTGAACCATTCTTTCACCGGGAAAAAAATCCCAGTTGGCCATGACATAAGATACTTTCAGTGCATCGTTAAATTCAATTTGCTAAGATTTGTTGAGGAATTGTGCATCTATGTTCATCAGAGAAACTGGTGTGTCCTTTTTTTGGTGGTCTCTTTGTTTTTGGTATCAAGGTAATGTTGGCCTCATAAAATGTGTTTAAAATCATCCCCTTTTTCTCAACTTTGTGGAAGAGTGGAAGAGTAGAAGAAGGATAAACATTAGTTCATCTGTAAAGGTGTGGTAGAACTATTTAATGAAACTGTGTGGTCCTGCATTTTTGATCTCTGGGAACTTTTGACTATTTGCTTATAATTTTCATCCCCTTTTTCTCAATTTTGTGGAAGAGTGGAAGAGTAGAAGAAAGATAAATATAGTTCATCTGTGAAGGTGTGGTAGAATTATTTAATGAAACTGTCTGGTCCTGCACTTTTGGGATCTTTGGGAACTTTTGACTATTTGCTTATAATTTGTCTCTAGGTTTTCTATTTGGTTTCTATTCGCACTGATTTAGTCTCAGATATTTGGATGTTTTTAGGAATATGTCCATATGTTCTGGATTATTCAGTTGACTAGGATAAAATGTTCACAGTAATCTCATGATTCTCAAAATTTCTGAAATGTTTGCCATAACTTCCATCTTTCATTTCTGATTCCATTTTTTTAGAGTTTTCTCCTTTATTATCATCTATCAGCATAGGCAGAGGTTTGTGTATTGTGTTTATCTTTTCAATGAACCAATTTTAGTTTTCTTTATTCTTTAGACTGTCTTTCTAGTTTTAATATTTCTAATATTTAATCTTTCTAGTTTTTAATATATCCTTCCTCCATTAGAAATCATCTTATTTCTCTGAGGGACCTGCTGGGCAAGGAGAGAAAAGAATGATATTCAACATATGGATAAAACTTCCAGCCCAAAATACTATATCCTACAAAACTCTCCTGATATAAAGGAGAAATTAAGGCTTTCTCAGACAAAGACAAGCTGATGGAGTTTGCAAACACTAGAGCCCCTCTCCCCCCTACAAGAAATGTTGAAAGGAGTTTTCCTACCTAAATCAAAGAGTATCCAGCAATGTTCTTCTGAACTGAAAAGGAAATAGATTGAGCCAGAAAATTAAGAATAAAATGACAGTATGACAGTATCTGAAACCTATATATCAGTAAACATCTTATATATAAATGGACTGAACTCAGTAATAAAAAAGAATAGTGGCTGGTTGGATCAACCAATAAAATCTAACTTTCTGTTGTCTACAGGATATGTACCTGAGCTCAAAAGATAAATAGAGGCTTACAGTAAGGGTTTGGGAAACAATCCTATAAGCAAATTGGACTTAAAGAAAGGCAGGAACAGCGATACTTATATCATTTGAAATAGATTTCTAGCTAAAAAAGTTAACAAGGGAAAGGAAAGTATACTATATAATGATTAAGGGAAAAATATAACAGGAAGACATAATACTCATTAATGTCTATTCACCAAACAAAAGGGAATCAAAATACATAAGGCAATTTTTATCAAACATGAAAACAGGTATTGGCAGCAGCAGCAGCACAACAGTAGCTGCTTTCACCAATGTACAGAACAATCAGACAGAAAATAAACGAGGAAACAATAGCCTAAACAAAGAATTAGATCCCCTGGGTTTAATATGTATTTGTAAGTACTGCACTTCCAGAAAAAGCTCAAGTTAACATGGAATAGTCATCAGGATTGACCACATATTGGATCACAAAATAAGTATAAATACATACACGAAGACTGAAATCATATCTGATCACAGTGGTATCAAACAATAAATCAGTCCTCTTCAACAACCTAGAAAACCCTCTACTATGTGAACAACACACTATTGAAGGACTAACAAGTTAATGAGGGAATCCAAGAAGAAATTGAAAAATACTTTGAGACAGATAAAAACGAGCACAATCTACCAGATTATAGGGGGCACAGCAAAAGAGGAAGAACTAAGATTGAAATACATAGCAACACAAACCCACATCAATATATGAAAAAAAATCTCAAATAAATAATCTTATCCCTCACTTTAAGACTAAAAAAAAAAAAAAAAAAAAAAAAGAAGAAATGGGTCATCAACATGGCAGTGAAGGGAAGCTAGTATCAACTCTCCCAAAAGAAAAGCCACTGATAAGGAGACATCAGCCAAACCCAGAGAAGATCCAGAAACGCTACATAAATCTAACACCCTCATGGGTGAGTGGAACTTGGAAAGAAGCTAAAAAGACTGATTAAGGAGAAGAAAGAACCACCAGATCCCCTCTCCCCTCCCCTCAACACAAAACTGGACCAGGAGACCAAGACGAGAGGCACCTGAGGAAACCCAGGAAAAAAAAAAAGGTGGGCAGAGGCGTTTTCCCGGGCATGGCAGAGTGATAAAACTCGAGACTGACACCAGCAGTCCCTCCAGGTAGCAACAAAGCCCTGGAAAGGGCAGAGTGCACTGGGGAAGTTGGTGGGACATGGGACAAAGCCCCGGACAGCCGTGGTGTGGCCCCTCCCCCCACCTCCATTACAGAGCCAGCACTCTAGCTCCTCTCTGGAACGGAACTCTGGGGTAGTGGTCTACCCACCCCTTAGTGACACTATTGGTAGCTAACCACTGGAGGAAACGAGGGGAGAAAAAAGAAAATCCCAGCTACAGGTGCGGGAGAAACAGGACATGGGCCGCACGCCATAGGAACTTTCCGTCCTGTCCCCTGCAAGAGAGCGAGAGCTCCCGAGGCAGTTCCATTGTGCCGCTTGCAGAGAATTGCCACGGGGGCCGGTCAGATTCATAACCCACAGATAGAGATGGTGGGCTAGGCTGCCGCAGCTTCCTTCCAGGCGACGGAGAGGCGTGGAGCAGGGGCCGCGCTCGGTTGGCACTTCCCGCTCTGCCTAGCGTGGAAGAGGGAGCTAGGTCAGGGCAACCTCACCGTGGCGTGCCAAAGCCCTCAAGGTGTGCGCACCCCGCACCGCCATGCCCCTGCACTCCAGCCGAGCAAACAGCCGCGCTCCTGCTCTCCAGCTGCATCCCCGACCCCCAGCTGCTTCCACCGCCCGCGCCCCAGCCCTCCAGCCCCTCGCACACCTGACGCCGCCATGCCCCCACCCTCCGATCCACGCCCCCACCCTCAGTCCCTCTAGGCACGCGCTGCTTGCCACCGCAGTCAGCAGTGCGCCCACCCTGCTCCGACCTCCAGTCGTGCGCGCGCCACTGCACCCCCGCCCCACAACTGCGGACGCGCCCGGTGCCGTTGCTGCCGAAGCCCTCCAGCCAAGCGTGCCTCCACACGCCTCCACCCTCCAGGAGTGCGCGCCCAGCCGCCGACCGCCAGGTGCACACCCCCGTGCTGTCACCGCCCTCCAGCTGCTCGCGCAACCGCTGCCGCCCCTTAGCCACGCACGCCAAGCTCCAGCAGCCTCCCAGGTGCATGAGAGGCAATAGGGTCTGCAAATCCACGGCAGAGATTGGAACAGCTGTAGATTCCTGGTGGGACACGAAGCTACGGCTGCCAGAGGCAACACACAGCCACCTGCTCCCACCCCCCTCCCCCACCGTAAAGTGGAGGCGACCTGATAGGGGTGAAATCAGAGGTGCAGAGCCACAGGACTGGCCTTGGATGACTTCTCCTGACCAGACCCGACCCAAAAAGCAGTGATAGCCTCTAGTAAACTCTGGAGGAAATAGTGGGAGAGAAAGAACAGGAAGATCTATAACAAAATACAAGCAGCGACAGAGACAGAAATAAACCTGAAGGCAGCAGCATCTGACACCTGAAAGTGGACAAAATCCCAGCAGTGGGGCCACACAAACACACCAAGACCTCAGAGGCAAGACTACAGAAGACCACTTAAAGTAAACCTACAACTACCATCTCAGCAGGAAAAAAAAAAAAAATCTCAAAAATTCATCCTCCCCAGCTTACAAGGATCAAGAGCAAAACAGCCACAGACCCCAGTACTGGGGTACTTGGAATTGAGTGGAGCTAGCTCTAGGACCACCAACCACCACAACCACCAGGGGTTTGGCTTAACAGGGCCAGAATCGGTTAGATCACCACTCCTCGACATCCAAGAAGGAGAACCCAAAGAGATGCCTGCCAACACCAGTGCCACAATTTCCCAACATTTACAACAAATCAGAAGACAAACAGGAAGAAGGAAAAATATAAACAACCAAGCAAGCCCTCAAGGAAAGGAAACGGAACAAAAAGGTAATCAAGCACCGAAATCCATCGACAATGACGCAGAGGACTTCTCTCTCTGACAGATAAAGAATTTAGAATCATGATTAAGGCAATCATGATAAAGGAAAAGAAAGAAACAGAAAAAACAATTAATGATCTGAAGAAAGAAATTGAGACCCTAAAGGAGGAGAATAAGAGCTTAAAGGAAGAATTAAAGATCTCTGGGAACAGCAATAAAAGCAGAATTGATGAAATGGAAGACCGCATTAGTGACCTCGAAGATGCAAATATTAAAAGGATCAAAAGGGAA
>PVIJ01025564.1:0-10492 GCA_004024925.1 Scalopus aquaticus
TGACCTTCCTCGCCCTCCCTAAGTCCCACCGGTCCTTTCAAAAAGGCGAGACTGACGGAGGAAATGGAAGGGGCCAAACCAGTATTTCCCCAAGTCCCTTCCGGGATCCCCAGGTCCGAGGGATGGCAGCAGCGGAGACTGAGCGGCAGGGGTGTGTGGTGGGGAGCACCTTTCTGTCTTACAGGTTTATCTATGCACAGAAGAACTGGGGTATAGGCCGTGGATGCTGGTAACCTCTCTATCCTTATTGTTTTTACTCCTATTTGGGGGATCCACCCTTGGCTACTTTTTGGTCCAAACTGTTCACACTCATGCTATTTTGCCTTTGCACAAATTAGAAAATGTTGCATCATCAGGGCAGAGTAGGGAAAAAAATCTCCTTTGTCTTATTTTTAATTATTGTCACTGTCTGGTCAGGTACATGATTATGAATGGGCAGAATGAGGGGCACCCCAGAACCCCAAACCTGCATGCTCTAAATGGATTCGTCCATCGGCCCCATCAAAACAGAACATACTAGAGTGCATAAGACTTTCCATAGAAAAGGACTTTAATACAATTTGTGTGTGATAAGAGGGGAATACAGAAAAATGTAGATAAAACAGTTTCCACACAAAGCACCCAAAGTGGCCCGTGCCCTCGTGGGTAAGTGCCCAGCCAGACAGGGTTGGCCCAACACAGGATCACTGAGGCCTAAAATCTGACCGTAAGTCTAAGGCACCTCTTGGGGGGGACCGATAGGAAAGGGCAGAGGGGCCGAACAAGCCTGGAAGGAAAACAACAAATTCAAAATCCGAGTCAAGATAAAGCTGCCGAGACAGGCGCCCCTGGGTCTTTTTCAGCAGTCCCTAGTCAGGTCCCCCAAGTCCCAGGTCAGGTGCAAGGCTGAGACGCAAGAGCTTCTTCACATGTGTCTGCTCCACGGGCCTCCTCGGGTCTTCTCTTTGTTCTCTCTCCTTTCTGTGGACAGCACATTGACATACTGAAAGCGCCTACAGCGAGCAGAGCGCAGCGCGGCAGTCGTAAACTGAACAGCCGGCAGAAGGCACACGGCGTGCATTTTCCGTTTCTCTGTGTTTAAGAAAAATGACCGTGACAGGGAGGCTGGAGATGTTGTGGTGTTTAGAGCCGAGTGGAGCTTTGCGTTCATGAGAACTTCCAGAAGTTTCAGACAACAGTTATTATTGAGAATCATCTCCGTGGGGAGCGGTAATCTCAACTTTGGAAGAATTAACATGTCGGGCAAATCACTTTCTTTAAGATGGTATTTATAAGAATGGCAAAGAATGGGTGCCCAGAGTGAATAAGAAAAGATAGCACATTTGACAGGATGTCCAGGGTGGAGTTACTAGTCAAGAAATCATTTGTCATGCTCACGGTAAGTGACCCGGCTGCTCTGACATAGGCAACGCGGAATTCCAGATGCTTCAGCCTCTAAAATCCACCCCGCTCTCATTTCAGTGTCTCTGCCCGGGCGGCATCGCGTGATCATTTAGGAGCTGCGGCTCCTCATGTGGGACTTTGTCCCCCTCCGTCCACGGGGTCATCTGCAGGAGCCCAAGGGCGGGGAAGGAGGAAGCAGGGTGAGGCAGGGCAGGTTTTACCCGCAGACCTCTCTTCTCTCCCTTTCAGGTGGCGAGAGCCCCAGCAGGCACCAGCTGCCATGGAGACCCGTGATCCCATCGTGGGGTCGGAAGAGGGGTACCTGGGGAGGACCCCGTCATCCTGCTCCAGTTTTATTCCTTTTCATTCCTATTTTACTTTGTAAAGTTCTGGGGTGTTTTAATATTTTTCACGTATTAGTACTACTGAGCTAATGCTGCTTATTTTTGAGGGTCTAAAGTAGGTAGATATTTCTTACACATAGTAAAACTTTTGTGGACTTGGTTCTGGTGCCCTGTTTGTATTAAAGGCCTTGATAGATGTAGTGAAATGTTGGCAAAGGTGAGGTGAAATATGGGCTCTCATTCACCTGAGCCAAGAATACATTTGTACCATCCTTCTGCAGAGGAGTGTGAATTTAAAATATTTATACTGATTGATATTCTGTTTTGTCTTGATATTCTATTTATACTGCTTGTCATTCTATACTGGGGAAATGATCTAAGGAAATGCTTTGAAATGCATGCAAAATCATTCTGTATAAAAATGTTCATAGCACTTTCCTTTTAGTAACAAATAGTTGGTAACAATCTGAATGACCCCCAGGGATTACTGAGTAAGTTACAGTATATACACATATGAGACTCAGCAATTAGAGGGTGCATGGGGAATGAGGGCAGAGGAATGCTTAGGACGAGGTGGGAATTGAAAGGCCTAGGGCAGAAGCCCCCACCCCCGGAGAGTGTATAATGAGCTAAGCGGAAAAGATGACAACAGGAGGGGGTGGGGGTAGGACCTGGGTAAAACTAAAAGTGAACAGCAATCTGCACCCCATTCTCCACGAACCAGAGCGAGGGGCTGCAATAGTAGACTCATCTGCGGTTACTGCTGAATAATCCCGAGTAAGTTTTTCAATCAGGTGGACCCGTGTTGCCATTATTTGTGGCACTAAGAATCCGAAGAGGGATCTGCATGACGACAGGTGGGAGCAGAGGGAGCTCAGTGACCTGCAGTTTATACAGCATTTCTTTCATGTCCCTTAGTTTATAGTGGCCTTTTTTCCAGTACTGCACAGTGAATATTCAGTTCGTTGATGTTTCTATCACATCTCTTTCAATGAGGATTCCCATTCTGGGAGTCATGAAAATAAGGCAAAGCAGGGCCTCATTACCATCATCCAATAGGCCATTAAAAGGCATCATTGCCAGAAATGACACTGCCAGGTTCTGTGACTGGAAAACAGGGCAAAGCAGGCCCTCATTACCGTCACCCAATCAGGCATTAACGGGAATCATTGCACAAATGACATGGCCTGGTTCTGTGACTCAGAAAAACAAGGCAATGTAGGCCCTAATTACCATCATCCACTTAGCCATTAACAGGCATCATTGTCAGAAGTCACACTGCCTGGTTTTGTGTCAGGAAAACAAGGCAAAGCAGGCCCTCATTACCATCATCCAATTAGCCATTAACAGGCATCATTGCCAGAAATGACACTGCCTCGTTCTGTGACTCAGGAAAACAAGGCAAAGCAGGCCCTCATTACCATCATCCAATTAGTCATTAACAGGCATCATTGCCAGAAATGACACTGCCTGGTTCTGTGACTCAGGAAAACAAGGCAAACCAGGCCCTCATTACCATCACCCAATTAGCCATTAACAGGCATCATTGTCAGAAGGGACACTGCCTGGTTTTGTGTCAGGAAAACAACGCAAAGCAGGCCCTATTTCCATCATCCAATTAGCCATTAAAAGGCATCATTGCCAGAAATGACACTGCCTGGTTCTGTGACTGGAAAACAGGGCAAAGCAGGCCCTCATTACCATCATCCAATCAGGCATTAACGGGAATCATTGCACAAATGACATGGCCTGGTTCTGTGACTCAGAAAAACAAGGCAATGTAGGCCCTCATTACCATCATCCACTTAGCCATTATCAGGCATCATTGTCAGAAGTGACACTGCCTGGTTTTGTGTCAGGAAAACAAGGCAAAGCAGGCCCTCATTTCCATCATCCAATTAGCCATTAAAAGGCTCTTTGCCAGAAGTAATCCTGCTTGGTTCTGTGACTCAAGAAAACAAGGCAAAGCAGGTCCTCATTACCATCATCCATTTAGTCGTTAACAGGCATCATTGCCAGAAGTGACACTGCCTGGTTTTGTCAAGAAAACAAGGCAAAAGAGGCCCTCATTACCATCATCCAACTAGCCATTAACAGGCATCATTGCCAGAAGTTCCTGCCTGCTTATGACTCAGGAACAGAAAGCAAAGTGGGCACTCATTTCCATCATCCACTTAGCCATTAACAGACATCATTGCCAGAAGTGACACTGCCTGGTTCTGCTATTCAGGAAAACAAGGCAAAGCAGCAACAAATTAACCTCATACATTTAGCCATTAACAGGCATCATTGCCAGAAGTGACACTACTTGGTTCTGTGACTCAGGAAAACAGAGCAAAGAGGCGATCATTACCATCATCCAATTACCATTAACAGGCATCATTGCCAGAAGTGACCCTGCCTGGTTCTGTGACTCAGCAAAACAAAACAAAGCAGACCCTCATTACCATCATCCAATTAGCCATTAAGAGGCATCATTGCTAGAAGTGACCCTGCCTGCTTCTGCGATTCAGGAAAACAAGGCAATGCAGGAACTAATTAACCTTATACATTTAGCCATTACCAGGCATCATTGCCAGAAGTGACACTGCCTGGTTCTGTGATTTAGAACAACAAGACAAAGGGGCCCTCATTACCAATATCCAATTAGCCGTTATGGCATCATTGCCAGAAGTGACACTTACTTGGTTCTGTGACTCAGGAAAACAAGGCAAAGCAGGCCCTCATTACCATCATCCAATTAGCCATTAACGCATCATTGCCAGAAGTAACACTGCCTGGTTCTGTGATTTAGAACAACAAGACAAAGCAGGCCCTCGTTACCGATATCCAATTATCCATTATGGCATCATTCAGAAGTGATACTACTTGGTTCTGTGACTCAGGAAAACAGGGCAAAGAGACAATCATTACCATCACCAATTACCATTAACAGGCATCATTGCCAGAAGTGACACTGCCTGGTTCTGTACGCAGCAAAACAAGACAAAGCAGGCCCTCATTACCAAAATCCAATTATCCATTAACAGGCATCATTGCTAGAAGTGACCCTGCCTGCTTCTGCGATTCAGGAAAACAAGGCAAAGCAGGAACTAATAAACCTCACACATTTAGCCATTAACATGCATCATTGCTAGAAGTAACGCTGCCTGGTTCTGTGATTTAGAACAAGACAAAGGGGCCCTCATACCAATATCCAATTAGCCGTTATGGCATCATTCAGAAGTGACGCTACTTGGTTCTGTGACTCAGGAAAACAGGGCAAAGAGGCGATCATTACCATCACCAATTACCATTAACAGCCATCATTGCCAGAAGTGACACTTCCTGGTTCTGTGACTCAGGAAAACAAGGCAAAGCAGGAACTAATTAACCTCATACATTTAGCCTTTACCAGGCATCATTGCCAGAAGTGACACAGCCTGGTTCTGCTATTCAGGAAAACAAGGCAAAGCAGCAACAAATTAACCTCATACATTTAGCCATTAACAGGCATCATTGCCAGAAGTGACACTACTTGGTTCTGTGACTCAGGAAAACGGAGCAAAGAGGCGATCATTACCATCATCCAATTACCATTAATAGGCATCATTGCCAGAAGTGACACTGCCTGGTTCAGTGACTCAGCAAAACCAGACAAAGCAGGCCCTCATTACCATCATCCAGTTATCCATTAAGAGGCATCATTGCTAGAAGTGACCCTGCCTGCTTCTGCGATTCAGGAAAACAAGGCAAAGCAGGAATTAATTAACCTCATATATTTAGCCATTAACAGGCATCATTGCCAGAAGTGACCCTGCTTGGTCCGTGACTCAGGAAAACAAGGCAATGCAGGAACTAATTAACCTCATACATTTAGCCATTAACAGGCATCATTGCCAGAAGTAACACTGCCTGGTTCTGTGATTTAGAACAACAAGACAAAGGGGCCCTCATTACCAAAATCCAATTAGCCATTATGGCATCATTGCCAGAAGTGACACTACTTGGTTCTGTGACTCAGAAAAACAGGGCAATGCAGGCCTCATTACCATCTTCCAATTAGCCATAACAGGCATCATTGCCAGAAGTGACACTGCCTGGTTCTGCTATTCAGGAAAACAAGGCAAAGCAGGCCCTCATTACCATCACCCAATTAGCCATTAACGCATCATTGCCAGAAGTAACACTGCCTGGTTCTGTGATTTAGAAAAACAAGACAAAGGAGGCCCTCGTTACCAATATCAATTATCCATTATGGCATCATTCAGAAGTGTCACTACTTGGTTCTGTGACTCAGGAAAACAGGGCAAAGAGGCAATCATTACCATCACCAATTACCATTAACAGGCATCATTGCCAGAAGTGACACTGCCTGGTTCGGTGATTTAGAAAAACAAGACAAAGCAGGCCCTCATTACCAATATCCAATTAGCCATTATGGCATCATTGCCAGAAGTGACACTGCTTGGACTGTGACTCAGGAAAACAGGGCAAAGAGGCAATCATTACCATCATCCAATTACCATTAACAGCCATCATTGCCAGAAGTGACACTGCCTGGTTCTGTACTCAGCAAAACAAGACAAAGCAGGCCCTCATTACCATCATCCAATTATCCATTAATAGGCATCATTGCTAGAAGTGACCCTGCCTGCTTCTGCGATTTAGGAAAACAAGGCAAAGCAGGAACTAATTAACCTCACACATTTAGCCATTAACAGGCATCATTGCCAGAAGTAACGCTGCCTGGTTCTGTGATTTAGAACAACAAGACAAAGGGGCCCTCATACCAATATCCAATTAGCCATTATGGCATCATTCAGAAGTGACACTACTTGGTTCTGTGACTCAGGAAAACAGGGCAAAGAGGCGATCATTACCATCACCAATTACCATTAACAGCCATCATTGCCAGAAGTGACACTTCCTGGTTCTGTGACTCAGGAAAACAAGGCAAAGCAGCAACTAATTAACCTCATATATTTAGCCATTAACAGGCATCATTGCCAGAAGTGACACTGCCTGGTTCGGTGATTTAGAATAACAAGACAAAGCAGGCCCTCATTACCATCATCCAATTAGCCATAAACAGGCTTCATTGCCAGAAGTCACACTGGGGAATTTGCCTATGTATGTAACCTCACAGCACCCCCTGAGGTAGGTAATAGCGTCACAACCAAATTTAGACCCAAGAGCATACTCAGAGCAGAAGAGGGAACTGGATGACAACGGGACCAGGCTGGGGTCTCAGTGATCGCAGTTAATATAGTATTTATTTCATGTGCCCATGTATATAACTGGCATTTCTTCAGCACTGCACAATGAATACAGATCCAGTACATTGCTGCTCACTATCACGTCCCTTTCAATGAGGATTCGCCGTTCTGTGACTCAGGCAAACAAGGCACTGCTGGCCCTCATTACCATCATCCAGTTAGCTATTAACAGGCATCATTGTCAGAAGTGACACTGCCTGGTTTTGTGTCAGGAAAACAAGGCAAAGCAGGCCCTCATTTCCATCATCCAATTAGCCATTAAAAGGCTCTTTGCCAGAAGTAATCCTGCTTGGTTCTGTGACTCAGGAAAACAAGGCAAAGCAGGTCCTCATTACCATCATCCATTTAGTCGTTAACAGGCATCATTGCTAGAAGTGACACTGCCTGGTTCTGTGAATCAGGAAAACAAGGCAAAGCAGGAACTAATTAACCTCATACATTTAGCCTTTAACAGGCATCATTGCCAGAAGTGACACTGCCTGGTTCTGTGATTTAGAACAACAAGACAAAGGGGCCCTCATTACCAATATCCAATTAGCCATTATGGCATCATTGCCAGAAGTGACACTGCTTGGTCTGTGACTCAGGAAAACAAGGCAAACAGGCCCTCATTACCATCATCCTATTAACATTAACAGGCATCATTGCCAGAAGTAACACGGCCTGGTTCTGCAAAACAAGACAAAGGGGCCCTCATTACCAATATCCATTAGCCATTACGGCATCATTGCCAGAAGTGACACTGCTTGGTCCGTGACTCAGGAAAACAAGGCAAACAGGCCCTCATTACCGTCTTCTAATTAGCCATTAACAGTCATCATTGCCAGAAATGACACTGCCCAGTGTTGTCACTCAGGAAAACAAGGCACTGCAGGCCCTCATTAGCATCATCCAATTAGCCATTAACAGGCATCACTGCCAGAAGTGACACTGAGGGCTTTCGGTACGTATGTAGCCTCCA
This sequence comes from Scalopus aquaticus, assembly GCA_004024925.1. NCBI lineage: Eukaryota > Metazoa > Chordata > Mammalia > Eulipotyphla > Talpidae > Scalopus > Scalopus aquaticus. The sequence continues at coordinate 7,947 of PVIJ01025564.1, forward strand.
CAGCAACCCGCTGAGTCAGTTAATATCATCGTCACCAAATTTAGACCAAGAGGATGGTCAGAGTAGAAGAGGGATCTGGATGACATCAGGAGAGGGCTGGCTGTCCTAAGTGATCTGGGGTTCATACAGCATTTATTTCATGTCCCTTTGTTATAGCTGGCCTTTTTTCCAGCTATAACACAATGAATACAGGTTCAGTTCGTTGCTGTTCTCTATCACGTCCCTTTCAATGAGGTTTCACCGTTCTGTGACTCAGGAAAACAAGGCACTGCTGGCCCTCATTACCATCATCCAATTAGCCATTAACAGGCATCATTGCCAGAAGTAACAGTGAGGGCTTTCCGTATGTATGTAGACTCCACAGCAACCCTCTGAGGTAGCTAACAGCATCACCACCATTTTACAAGTGAGGAAACCTGGGCCTCGAGCAGTTACACAGCTAAGGAGGGACAGAACAGGAATTTGAATTCAATCCCGTCAGCCCCAAGCCTCTCTGTCCCTCCCACGTGTAGGTCTCAGAACGACCCCACAGACCCCGGGTCCCCCCTGTGCAAGTGTCAGCCACCTGAGCTCTTCTATCCATCTGGCTGGAACCCAACAGTGTCTGACACTGCGCGCGGATTAAATAACCGTGATGGTAAAGGAGGTCTTAACCCTGGACCTCCATGAGCTGGCCGTAGCCTTAAAGCCACTAACCTCATAAAGCTTTCAAGGCCTAATAGGGGCCTTGGCTTGAGTGGGTATGAAGTTGTGTAGAAGCACGCCACCTCGAGGGCCTACCCAGCACTGCGGCTGGGGCCCTGCTAGGTGGTGGCAAAGACTCACTATGCATTTTCTATACCCACACGCTACTAGTGGGTATGAAACTGTGTAAAAGCACGACACCTCGTGGGCCTCTCCAGTACTGCAGCTATGACTCTGCTAGGTGGTGGCAAAGACTTGCTATGCACTCTCTATACCCACACCTTACTAGTGACATGCCTGAAGTCCTGAAGGCCTTCTTGCCCTAATGTCAATTGCACATCTCCTTTCTCCTCATTCACCTAGGCCCAAAAGCTGTTCCCTCCATATGGCCTCTGTAGGTCCAGGCTACTAGATGGGCCAGTTTCTGAGGCCGAGTTTAAGGCGAGTCATCTGCGCCGGCCCCTTGGCCAGATGCTCTAGCAGCCTTGCATATACCGGCTGTTGGGGGGCTCGGGAGGTCGGAGGACCTTCTCCAACTGCAGCGGCATGCGCACCTCACCAGCCTGGGTCCTCATCTGCATCTTCCCTCCCCACCTGGGCCAGGCACACACAGGTTGAAAAGAGTTCTTATTTTATTTAGAATATAAAAATGCCAACAGTCAGGAGTTGGGACATTTCAGGGCCAGGTTCCCGTTTATTTGTTTCCATTTTTTTCACATTAGCGGTGGACCCAGTTTAGGGGGTCAGGGCTGGAGAGAGTGGACGTCACAGGCTCCAGGAGGGCTGGGTAATCAAAGGCACCTTGGGGGGTTCTTCTCGGTGCCAGCGTGAGCACGCATCCAATCTAAACAATCTATTTTTTTTTCATAATTATAGAATATACCTAAAAATCAAATGCAAAATGAAACAAAGAACTATATAGTGAGCTATTGGCATAACCAGGTAAAAGAAAATTATTCTAATTGACTTTAAAACATTTGATGATGCATTTCTAAAGAAATACTTCCTAAAAACTTGAAAGCATGTAATCACATGGTTCATTGAAACTGCTATTGGTGTTCTGAGAGAGGAAATAAACTATTATGTCAGTGTGGCTAGGAACTCAGATTTCAACAGAAACATACAATGAAAGAGGTCCATAGTTCATCGTGTGCTTAATATTTAATCTTCTAAAATGCACCTTTCTTAGCTCGGTCTACTGAAAAAGCCTTGAACCAGAGACCAATCTACCAGCGAGAAGTACCACAAGCGTCAGGCTGAGGTCTCTCCATACCATTTCCTATAATAGGAACCAGGATTCTTGTGGAGAAACGGCTGCTTCCTGGAAATACACACGACGCAACTTACACAAAGTAATGTAGAAAATGAACTCAGGAGTCATTTAAAGAGACTCTTGGGGGCAAGCGCCCGGGCAGCCTCTGCAGGGACTGGGACGCAGGGCTGTTCTCCCTCTCACGGCTGCTCTGCCCACGCTTCACTGTACGCACATTTAATTCAAGTTTTCCTTACCCCTTTCTGGCCGGCTGTCGCTGCCCGGGTGCCCCGTGGGCGTCTGTTTTTCCCTTCAGGGCTTTTGACTTGTTCTGCTTCTGCCTGGTTGTGAGCACACGGGGGCGCCCAACCCGCGTCTGCACCCTCCCGCCATCTTACCAAATTCTCAGGTTTTTTCCCCCCTGAGCCTTAGTCTCCTGTCTGAGCTGCGGAGGGGACACTTGCCCCGTGGGGTCGTCCTGCGGCTGAGGTGAAGACATGGACACAGTTCCTGGCACGCCGCCTTCACAGTGAGCGCCCGATGGGGCGGCTGCTGTGCGTGATTATTTTCCCGGTCCCCTCCGACAGCCCCGCTCTCTTACTCTCGGGCC
>PVIJ01025565.1:0-10485 GCA_004024925.1 Scalopus aquaticus
GGGGAGGATAAGGGCACAAAATGGAAGAGAGGAGAATACAGGGGACCATGGAGATGGATCATGGGTGAATTGGTGGTGGGCTGCCCAAGGGGAATACAAAATGTAAAAGACATAAATAACAATAAAATTAATAAATACATTTAAAATAAATAAATAATAAATAAATGTAGAATAAATAAATAAATGCTCCCCTTTTTCCTGTGTCTTCACATGATCATCCTTTTATATCTGTGTCCAAATTTCTTCTTCTAAAAACAGCATTAGATTGAGAGTCACTCTAATGACTTCACTTTACCTTTAATGCATTTTTTAAAGACCCTAACCCCAAAGGCAATCACATTTGGAGGCACTGGGAGTGTGTGTGTATGGAGAGGGTGGGGGGGTTGTGGTTTAAGACATCAATATATGAGTTGGATTCAGCCCTTAGCAACCACAAAATTGTTCTTATAAGTCTGAACATGTCACCAGCCTGAAATAAATATGTATGCTTGTTTATTGACTTGATTGTTCCTCTATCATAGACAGTGTGTATTATTTTATCCTCCAACTCATGGAAAATCAAACCAATAGTTTCAAAAAAGGAACTCTGTGCCTCCACTAACTTTAATCACACATTTAGATCCTAGGGGAAGACAATAATGCATTCTTTTCAAGTCTATGTGTTACTAATGGATGTTTTTCTACTTCATCTGAAGATACAACTTAACACCCTTACATTGTTGTTTGACCTGCATCTCCCTTATTAAACCTGATGATGAATGTTTTTCCCTGTGTCTATTAATTTTCTAGACATCCTTTTTGGTGAATTTTCTGTTCTGATTGACTGAATAATATGCCAGGAAGACATAACACCCATTGACACATATTCACTAAACAAAGGAGCAGCAAAATATATTAGGCAATTGGTATCAAGTCTGAAAATGCAAGTCTGATGATACAACTTTCCAGAACTTATGCAACCCAGCAAAAGTGGGATCCTGTGTCTTCACATGATCATCCTTTTATATCTGTGTCCAAGTATATAGCAATATAGACCCATATCATGAAACAAGAAAGAGCTCAAATAAATATCCTTCTCTCATACCACAAAGAGCTAGAAAAAGAACAAACAAAATCAAAGGACAGTGGATGGAGTAAAATAATAAAAATTAGATCAGAGAAGTGAAATAGAAATCAGAAAGACAGTCCAAAAGATTAATGAAACCAAAATCTGGTTCTTTGAAAAAAAAAGAAAATAGACAAACCTCTGGCTAGGCTTGCTATGAAAATAAAGGAGAAAATTCAAATAAACAGGTTCATAAATAAATGAGAAGTTACAACAGACACAGAAGAAATTCAGAAAATAATAAAAGGCTATTAGGAACACACACACACATACATGTGTGTGTATATATACAGATATACATATATATATATATATATATCAACAAGTTCAATAAACTAAAAGAGATGGATAGATTCTTAGAATAATACAATCATCTAAGATTAATAAAGAAGAAATAGAAAACATGATAGATCAATCACAAGCAAGGAAATTGAAACAGTAACCAAAAGTCTCCCAGTAAGCAAGAGCCTAGGACAAGTGAATTTAACCAAATCTTTAAAGAAGAAACAATACTACTTTTCTCAAAGTCTTCCAAAAATTTGAGAATGAAGGAATGCAAACAAACACATTTGATTAGAGCAATTTTTACTAAAACCAAAACCAAACAAAGACCACACACAAAAAGAAAACTATAAACTATAGACCCATTTCCCAAATGAAGAATAATGCAAAAAAATTCAATAAAATTAAGCAAACTGAATCAACAATGAATTAAAAGAATTACACACTATGACCAGTGGGATTTATTCCAGAGACACAAGGGTAGCTCAACATCTGAAAATAAATCAATGCAATTCATCACATCAACAGTTAAGAAAGATAAAAACCATATGATCATGTTAATAGGTACCAAGAAAGCATTTGACAAGATTGAAAATATATTTATGATGAAAACCCTCAAAAAAACTGGGAATAAATGGAACTTATCTTAACACAATAGAAGCCATATATGACAAACCTATAGCTAATATCATTCTCAATAAGGAAAAACTGAAATCCTTTCCACTAAAATCTGATATAAGACAAGTTTGTCCACTTTCACCACTACTAGTCAATATATACTTAAAGCCTTCACTGGAGAAATTGGACAAGAGAATGATATAAAATTAATTCAGATGGGTAAAGATGAAGTAAAGCTATCATTATTTGCTGGTAACATGAAAATATACATAAGCAAACTCAAAGACTCCACCAAAAAATTCATTTGAAACAATAAATCAGCTCAATAAAATGACAGGTTTTAAAAATCAATATATAAAAGTCAGATGCCTTCTTATATGCAATTAATGAGTTAAAAGAGAATGAGAGTAAGAAAATGATACCATTTACAATCATACCAAAAAACTTTAAATACCTAGGAATGAACAATAAAGAAAACTGCATGACATTGTTAAAAGAAATAGAGGAAAACTCAATGGAAAGAGCTTTCCTGCTCATGGATTGGAAGAAACCCCCTAAATTATGTTTTACTGTTGCCATTGTTCAGATGAGATCATTAAACCTGGAAAAGTATAAGTAGACTTACCCAGTCATACTAATATGCAATTAGTAGGATTCTTTAGACATAATAGTCTACTTTATTAGGTTTATCTTATTAATTATCTTATTAGCTGCAAGAATGTAGCTACCAAATACAAGTTTTTAAGAGTACTCACAGTCTGAACTGAAAGACGTTCTCAGTTACAGAAGTTGTTTTGCATAATTAGTTAAAGAAGCATTAAAGCTTACCTGCTGTCCTTTGATACTCCCTAGTTAATGTCAAGACCATATTATGTTAGAACATGACCATACGTTATGTCAGCTTAGTGATATTTCCTTTTGGCATATTAATTGCAAATGTATTTCTTTCCTGGTAGATCTTCCATAAACCAAGACAGGTGAAGTATTTTTTTAAAGAAGCATTCAAAGCATGTAATGGCATGTTGGTATCTATGGTGCAATTTGTGTCTTATTATTCCTACAAATGACACATAAAAGTGTGGATGTCTCACAGGAACATAATGCAATACAATTGATCCTAAAACTGTCATTATTATCTCATGTTTATTCGTCTTGAAGTAGCAGACTCTGGTCTCTTGTAATGGGCAGTGCACAAAAGGTTATGTTCAACTCATGGACAAGCAGGAAAAACATATTTTAAGATAAGTTTTCAAGCTCAACATTGCTGAAACTCATTATTTTAAAGATTTATTTATTTATGCATACAAGAACTGGGGTGTAGGCCAGAGGTGTGGAGTGGTGAGAGGGTTCACCAGAGACAGAGTGGGGAGCAGAACGTTACGCAGGAGAGTTCTGCTGCGCCATGTGGGAAGCTCCCTGGCAACGGATCAAACTCATGCCACAGTGGCTGTGGATAACTTCATGGTGCTGGGACTTAACCCGTTGTGCCACCAGGGAGGCCCCATTGCTGACACTCATTCCTTCCTTGTCGTTTGTTGATCTTCCATACTTTCAGGGAGCATAAGATATGTATCATTTTTACCTGCAGGGTTTCAAAAAACTCCATATCATTAAGACCATTGCAATAACAAGCTTGTAGATCAGTGAAAGAATGCTACATTTGAAAATGACAATGTAACATTGCAACTGTGCAATTTGTTCAGTTTTTTTCAGGTCTACAAACTGATCATTTCTCTTCCTCTGCAAACTTCTCAGTCTAATGTGGTGTCCATCTACCTTAATCAAAGAGAAATCACAAAATGTTTGGTTAAAGGAAATTAAGCAGAGTAAATTTTTCCCTTGTAGCTTCTTTCACTTGTCTTATGTTATTTGTAATTATTTGTCCTCTGGAATAGAATTTAATTTAAAGATTTGATAACTTCAGTTCCGTTGCCGTATACTTTATTTCTGGAAATAACATTGAAATCATAAATATTTTTTCCCAAGTGCTATTCCTTTTCTTCACCCAGGTTTCCAATGTCCAAAATGGTGTTCCACCCCCTTCAGGATAGATCCCAATGGTATCAGTGAGCTAAAAATTTTTTTAGGTCTAAAATCTGCAGGCATAATTTTCATATATTAAGCCACTCTTATTTTATTTAGCCATTTGTTTTCTGTAAAAAAATGAAATCCTCTGTGAGAAATACTACCTTTCCATACCATCAGGAGCAAATTAGTTTGTCTACCCCGATTGTTTGTGTTCCCATATCCTTTTCCCTCTGGTTCCCACTTAACCTCAAAGCTTCAGGATGTTTATTAATATTCATTAGTTTTTTAAACTGCTTTTAAGTTATTGAATTATCTAATTTGTAAATTTCAGCAGCAAATTTGATTGTGAATGAATTTATTAGTGATTTTTCAGAGCAACTCTTCCAAAGAGAAGAGATGAAAATACTGGAAGAGGAGTGGGCAAGACGGGAAAGGGAGAAAAAGAAATAACAGGATGCAGTACAACACAAGGGCCTGGATTTAGAAATAAATGGGATGTGTTGGAATTAGAAAGAAGAGTACCAGGAAGTTCAAAGTACTATGATGGAAAGTGGAGGGAATTTACCACTAATAAATAAGAAAGAGATTTTATGTTAGGTCAAGAGATGTGCATTTTCTGTAATGACAAATAGGAATGCAAAAAAAGGAGTACATGGAGATTTAATTGCAGAGGCAAATGGGATTGTGATGTTTCCAAAGAAGTTTAGTTAGGGCACTACTGTGTGCTCTAGATTGATACCACATCTTTCCTACTTATCTTTGGTTTTGTTTGTTTGTTTTTGCATAGAAGAGCTGGGGTGTAGACCAGAGGTGCTGTGGTGAGAGGATTCACCAGAGACAAAGTGGGAGGCAGAGCAGGTGAAGTGATTGAAATACACTGCCAAGGGAACAGTGGGTGAGACAGGAGAGGTCTGCTGTGCCATGTGGGAAGCTCCCTGGCCCGCCCTGAACTCAGGCCATTGGGGTAATAATGCTGAGACTGCACAATAATGGCACAAGATCTGGACCAAAATGGAAATCAAATATTTATTGAAAAAGTAAACAAAAATGATAGATTTGAATGATAGCCTTTGGAAAGGAAAAAAAAATACATATTGGGAATTTAAATTTGATAGAAGCCTGGAGAAGAATCATTAAATTTGGAGAAATCACATAATACTGCACCTTTTGAACTTTGGAACTAGTGGGGAAAGCATTATCCATTGAAAAAAATGGATCAAATGGCTTTATGAATAAATGATGGTAATGTTAGCTGCTATTACTGATAAATTGTCAAATTTCAAAAGCATAACAATAAAAGTTCAAGAGTTAATAATCGTGAAAAAAAAATAAAATCCAGTAAGTATTGTGTGGGAAGGGGAGGTAAGAGGATTCCCTGTCCCATGCAACCACTTGGGGACACAGAATACAGAGGACACACTATCTTTTTTTTTTTATGTCTTTTACATTTTGTATTCCCCTTGGGTAGCCCACCACCAATTCACCCGTGATCTTTAAGATGTGATAACCAAGATCGCCCCTACCCACATCCCAGAGAGGTAGAAAGACCAAAAGTAGAAGACTATGTGTAAAGTTATGGACGAGGCCTGTACCATCTCTGCATTTCAATATGGTATGTAGAACTTAGCCAAATGTCAAAAGTAACCTGTGGTAAAGGAAACTGGTAACTGTAGTCTAGTTGAGTAACCAGGAAGAAAAAGAAATAGAAATGCTTTGGTGAGCAGTTTTTCCCTTTCTATCACAGTGATGAAAGATGCCTGTATATTTTCCCTCAACAAACACTAAAGGGAGTTCTTTGTTTTTTTTTCCAACTCTCCTAAAGGAAGATCTTTAAAGTAAAGTGACAGGACACTAGAAGAAACTCAATGCCACAAAGAAAACAAGGAATCCTGGTAAAGGTGACTACATTTTAACTACTCTTTTATTTCTATTTTTTTAATGGAGAAATATATAAAACAACAATTATACAAAACTATGTCAGAAAAATAATTATAATAAATTCAAAAACTAAATTAACAGGCAACTATAAATCAGAGCCACTCTGCAGGAGAGGGGGAGAAGGAGAGATCAAAACAGGGGAGGGAAGAGCACAACGGACTATGGTGATGGTGTATGGGTGAACTGATGGTGGGAATTTTACAAGGACTACATCTCAGAGGAGAAAGCATGCATTGTACAAAAAGGAAGAATGATGTTATGTATATATATATATATATATATATATATATATATATATATATATATATGTGTGTGTGTATATAGGTGTATATATATATATATATACACACACACACACACATTATACACACACGCATACACACACGCACACACACACTAGGTCAATGGACATATAAAATATAAATGTGTAATCTCTGCCCTTGGAAACATAAAAGAGTATAGAAGGAGTTATACATGGCCAATATGTTTATATACCACTGAAACTAAGTTTCTTTTATACATCAGTATGTATACTATTGACACTAGCTTTTTATAATTTTAAGATGTTAATTAGAATCCTCAGGGAGATGCCAGTGAGGATAATTTTAAAACATATGGAAAAGAACTAGAGACTAAAACTGTCACACTGTTTACTAAATACATAAAAAGGCATATTGGAAGATCAAGGGACAGAAGCAAAAATAACATTTAAAACATACAAAAAACAAATATCTAAATGACAGAAGTAAATCCTTAATAATCATTATTTTTAGTGTAAATGGATTACAGTCTCCTGTTTAAAAAGTAGAGATTGGCAGAATGAATATCAACAACAGAATGGATTCAAATAACAGTAACAAAAACAAAGTCAACCAGGGATGTATAGTGTCCACAAGGAAATCACTTTGCTAAGATACAAAGACATGAAATGTTAAAATGTAAACAATGAACAAAGACATTCCATTTAAATTATTACTAAAAGAAAGCTGAGGTGACTTTGTTATTAGATAAAATGCTGTCAAGTCAAAATTGTTATAGCCAAAGAAGGACATTACAGAATGATAAAGTATTCAATGTCCCCAGGAAGATATAAAAATTAGAAACACACATAACTACAGAGCTCCAAGATACATAAAACGAACTTTGGAAAACATGAAGAAATAATTTTATAATAATACTCGGAAATACATACATAGACTGAAGACCAAAATGGAAATAGAGAACTTGAGAAACACCATAGACCGACTTGACCTAATAGATAGACTGTTACAACCAACATTAATAGAATACATATTTTTCTCAAGTATTCATGCAACATTCTCCAGAATAAATGATACAATAGACCATAAAACAATCTTAATAAATTTTATAAAATTTAAATCATGCAAAGTTTAACCACAGTGGAATGAAATGAGGCTCAATAACAGAAGAGAAATTGAAAAACTCACCAATATGTAGAAATTAAAAACATATTCTCAACAACATTAGGTCAAAAAAGAAATCACAGGGGAAATTTGAAATTACCTTGAGATGAATGAAACCAAAACCACGAAGTACCACCAAAACTTACTCAAAAAGAAACAGAAAATCTGAATAGACCTCAAAGAGATTTAATCAGTAATCAAAAACCTCATAACAAAGAAAAACCCGGGACCAGATGAGTTCATTTGTGAATTCTAGCAAATATTTTAAAAATTAAAAGCAATCTTTATTAAATTATTTAAAAAACAAAGGTGGAAGCACATGCTAATGTGTTCTATGAGGTCAAATTCTGATGTCAAAGGAACTATAAAATAACTGCCAATCATTATGCCTTATGAATACAGCAGCAAAAATTTTCAACCTACCACTGACATAATGAATTCAGCAGAATATGGATGATCATGATCAAATGGAGTTTATCTTAGTAATGAAAGGGTAGTTCAAACATAAAGCTAATCATGTCAATAGCCACATCAACAAAATGAGCAAAATCCCTCACGCAATTGCTTCAGTTGGTTCAGAAAAAGCATTTGACAAAATTCTTCACTCTTTTGTGCTAAAAACAATAAGCAAACTAGGAATATAACTCCTCAACATGATAAAGACTGTATTTAAAAAAAAAACACTCACTGATGAAAGACTGAAACCTTTTCCTCTAAGATCAAAAGCAAGACAAGTATACCCACTTTCACCAATCCTATTGGTAGTTCCAAACAGAGTAATTATGCAAGAAAGAGAAATAAAAGTAGTCTGTATTGGAAAAGAATTCTATCTTATAATTAGAAAACTATATATATATATATATATATATATATATATATACACACACACAAAAATCAAAACTATAGTTTCTATTATTTAACTCAACAATTATAAAATTACTCTGTAAATTTGTTGTAGTTTCTAGTACTTCTTCATTATAGATCAATGATAATACACAGACCAACACCATTATGTGAACCACTTTGGGTACCACTAATTTGGGCAAGATTTGAGCAAGACATTTCACTTTAATAAGCCCCAGTTTCCTCATCTATACATGGGAAATAATTATATTGCCTACTGCCTCTGGTTTCATGAGAACGGAGTTAGATATTGCACGGGAAATAGAGTACTGTGCTGGCGTACTGATCTTTTGTTTGATGATGTTAATTCTTGTATTGTACACTGAGTTTTAGGTTGTTGATGTGTATTTTTTATTAATTTTTAACAAGTTTTTAAATTCAAAAATTGCTTCAACCATTCTTTTTGGTGTCCATGCTATACATTTTTATTTCTGCTTTGTAACATTATATTGTACACTATTTGTTTTATTTATTTGCTATCTCTGTATTCTGTATATTTCTTGAAAATTAGAGTCCCGCTTCCTTGTGAGTAAATCATTCAGCAAAATTTCTGAATAAATGCTTACTGAGCAAAACTTATGACCCCACTTCCCCAATGTTTAATTTAATCTTTTATTGAAAAGACCCAAAATAAACAGGGATGATCTAATTGTAACCTTGGTTTTGTTAGTTGTTATGTTCATACAACATTTTGACATTATTTAAACTGTGACATTAGAGAGCAATCGTTTAGAATGTGAGTCATCCATGAAAAAAATGCCTGTAGCATACTACATTCAAGTTCCCTTTGTTCCCATTACTAAATAACAGAGCATTAACCACCCACATTCAGCTTCCCAGCCCAGCAATGAGACATGTCACATTCTTCAACATGAAGCCTACAAGCCACAGCAAAGCCAAACCAAGGAGCACCACTTTGCGGTTTGGAAGTTTCTTATTCATGAATCCTGAAGCAAAAGACAGAATTTTACAAAAAGAAAAAGTTAAAAAAAAAAAACACAACAACTTTGATTTTATCTGTCCCCACTCACATTCCAATTTGTGTCTCACAAGAAATAAAATAAACATATCATGACAGATCCTGAAATATTCTGTATCAGTGAATATAAGTGATAAATACATGGAATGTAGATTGTGTGCCTGTGTGTGACATAAACTGAATGGTTCATGATGTCAAATAGCCAAATTTTCTGTGTTAGTGAAAATCTAAGCTTGCTGACCTTAAAAGAAGTAACAAAACTCTTCCTTTAATACTCAAGTGCAGAGATGTGCTTTAGTGCAACATTTTAAAATTTTAAGAGAGGGAGAGAACAAGTTTCAGAGAAATCAGAGAGGGAGAGAACAAGTTTCCCTTTTGATTTTTTAAAGTAATGTGTGACTTAAATCTGAATAGGAAGATAATTCAGTAGATTTCCAATATATCTACATTAAAATGGAAGGTTTGGTTTAAAGTTATAATTTCCAAAAATTGAGACAGTGAAAACATGAACAGTTTCCATGTAGACAAACCAAAAACACACAGGATGGAAAGCTGGAAGAATAATGTTAATTGGCTCTACCTCGAGTGCTAACAGATTTTATCTTCACTACCTCTTCCTTGGGTGAATTTTTCAGTCTTTCAGGAGTAATCTCATTTACACTGAATGCTGTTTAATGTTGTCTAAAGGTTCTTGGAAACTGCAACTTTGTTCATACAAAAGGAGGTAAAGTGAAAACAGTTTTACTACAGCTCAATTGACATAAACAAGAGTTAAGTTCCTATAGCATATTTCTATCCACAAGAAAAATCACTGAACTGCTAAATAAAGACAAAAGCACTTCTAAAATTAAATCATGTCTACTCATTTATTCATTCACTCATTTCTCCAACCCACTTATTCCAATTCAGAGTGGCTAGTGCCTGGAACCTATCGGAGCAGCTCAGGACATAGGTAGAAACCAGTCTTGCATAAGATGAGCTAAAAAGGCACTTCTCCAAAGAAGAAAAGCAAATGGCCAACAGATACATGAAAAAATGCTCAACATCACTTATAATCAAGGAAATGCATATCAAAACCACTATGAGATACCACCTCACACCTGAGAGGATGGCACACATTAAAAATACAGGCAACAACAAATGCTGGAAAGGATGTGGAGAAAAAGGAACTCTTCTACACTGCTGGTGGGAATGTGAACTGGTCCAAC
>PVIJ01025566.1:0-10488 GCA_004024925.1 Scalopus aquaticus
AAAAAAAAAAAAAAAAAAAAAAAAAAACATTAAAAAAAAAAAAAAAGACCACCAAGAACTAACCAATCATAGAGACACTAATGGAATTTTAGAATAACGAGGGAAAGAAAGTTTATATTCCCAAAGCAAGACTCCATAACGGCTTCTCTGCCCCTCCCGGCTACCTTATACCTGGGAGTCTTTGCTTTTTGTCCTTTTTCCCTAAACAAACTTTTCTTTCTTGAACAAAATTTGCTTCTCTGCTTACTTATCTGAAAAGTCTGTGAATTCCTTTTTAGGGATTCACAAGACAAGAACTCGTGGTAGTTACCAGGGTGGAAAGCAGCAGCAGCAGAAGCTGTGATCACAGTAACAGCACAACTCAGCATCAGTTTCAGAGACAAGAACGTACAAGCAGGTATAACAAGCATATTGTCTACCCTCCAAAAGTGGAATGATTGTTGTAGCATGTACCTTTATTTGGCTGAAATTCTGAGAAGAGAATAAGTGAATTTTGTTTTCTCTTTGGATTTGGATCTATTTCCAGCCTTAATTTTTAATTTATTTTCCTAATTTACCTTATGAACTAATTCCTGTGGTCATCACAAAAAAAGAAAACTTGACTTTCGCTGAATCATGTGGAAACTAAAAAGTTTGCAGGGTATGGTAGAAGAAAATGCCAAGGTTAGAGAATGAAGGAAGCCAAAGGTTTTAATTTTCAGGCCCCTTTTCTCCAGGTTTATAATCCTTGTTGCCCTTATCTCAGAAGCTTCTTTAACTCTCCAGGGGTCCCTGACTGCTATGTCCTTGAAGCTACCTGATTATCCTAACTTGCCCTATGTCTCACCATAACAATAAGTGCGCCTCTAGTCTGGCTTCATCCCATCCCATCCTCTCTGGACTCTGAAACTATGTGCACAGTTCATAAAGGCACCCTTCGAACTCACTTAAAATCCCATTTGGGGGCCTCCCTGGTGGTGCAGCGGGTTAAGTGCAGCACTTTGAGGCTATCCACAGCCACTGCAGCATGAGTTCAATCCCCAGCCAGGAAGATTCCCACATGGCACAGCAGACCTCTCCTGTCTCTACCGCTGCTCCCCTCAGCAGTGTATTTCAGTCTATTTGCCTGTTCTGCTCCCCACTCTGTCTCTGGTGAATCCTCTCACCACCACCCCCACCTCTGGCCTACACCCCAGCTTGTATGCATAAATAAATAAATTTTTAAAAAATAAATAAAATAAAATCCCATTTGGACAATTATATTTGCAGAGCTGATTTATGTAAAGTGGTTCTTTCAGAAAAAAAATATTTGAGGAAAGTTTTGTTCCTCATACAAATTTATTAAGAACTGCTGGGGGAAAGGAGGGGTAAGAGATGAAGGAATAGTTTAACCACAGTCCAAAGAAATTAGTCTCTTTTTACAACTGTAGCATAGAAATTTAACCTTTAAAGCAAGACCTGAATTCACCAGATGTAATGCTTCCCTTTCCTAGGTTTTCAGTGGACTTCACATAAATCAAGTCAAACACTAAGCAAAATAACAAAATACAGATTTGCCAAAAAGAAAATCAGGTTGACCCTCTTTTTCTGGAGCATTGACCAGGTTTTTCCTCCAAACAGCAGCTTCCCCTAGTGCATGTAAAAATGTAAGTTGATTCAGAAACAGGAAGGAAGGAAGAAAGAGAGTGAGGAAGGGAAGGAATGAGGCGGGAAGGAAGAAAAGGAAATAGGAATTTTCAAGAACACATCCACAGTCAAAAACTGAACACTGAAAAGGCAATATTTGTGTTAGAATTCTAAGAAGTATTTTCCAAATTAAAAAAGCCTCTGCCACCCAATTACTGTTATTTTCTATTTCAAACTCAAAACACACACAAACTAAAAGAAAATTTCCAGTTTTACAAGAAAATATGAGGCCCAGACAGCAAACATTTTAATCAATGACTCTTACCTGGGTACAAAACACTGAGTACATAGGGTTTAATTTAAAGGGGGTTAAACACCCACGATTCGATACACATGACAGTAACTTGCTGTTCATTTCTCTAAGGATCCGTCGGTTGACTCAGTGACTAAGGTCTCCGGGATGCTCCTCCAACTTTCAGCTTCCCCTGTGAAATGTGAAATTTTGCATACTGCATATAGTACTGAGACAAAGGCAAACTACCAACACAAACCAGTGCTGATTCTGCACTGCCCTGATCAGCCTGTGGCTCTACCTTGGGTCACTTCGTCTCTGAACCCCCTTTCCTTCATCCCCAAAGCAGAATGAGATGTTAGGTTAGCAGCTATATGACCTTGGGCAAGTTACTAAGCCCCTTTTATAGCAGAATGATGATAAATCCACCACTAGTGTTTTCAGGGGTTAATACAGTCCTTGGCACACACAGAATGTGCCAGAAACTGCTAGGTGGTGTTGAGCTCAACTGTACAACATGCCCCCATCAATTCTATTCTATGGAACAATTCTTTTTTAGCATGGAAGGAGTCAGTATAGGATTAGGAGTAATGCAAATCCCCATGCTCAAGGCACTGGCAGCCTACTGCAGAGATTCTCAATCCTAAATGTGCACCAGAATCTACTAAAGAACTTTTATAAAAACACCAATGCTGGAAACCACACGCAGAGATTCCAATTAAATTGGTCTGGAGTGGGGCCTCCTTGGTGGCGCAGCGGTTAAGCGCTGCGCTGTGGAGCTGTCGGCAGTGGCGATGCAAGTTCGACGCCCGGCCAGGGAGAATCCCACATGGCGCAGCAGACCTCTCCTGCCTCGCCCGCTGCTCCCCTCAGCAGTGTATTTCTGATCTGCCTGTTCTGCTCCCGGCTCTGGCTCTGGTGAACCCTCTCGCTGCCCCATGCCTCTGGCCTGTACCCCAGCTTGTATGTATAAATAAAAAAAAAAAAAAAAAATTGGTCTGGAGTGGGGCCGAGACATGAATATTTTTCAAAACATACTAGTAATTCTAAAGCTCACTGAGGTCTGCTGTCCCAGGAATGCATGCAGTGACTGCCCCTGTGGCCCTCTCAACTCTGACAGGACCCGGGGCTCCTGAGACAAAAGGAGTTGAGTCATCAGTCATTGAGTCAAAGCCCAGAAGAGCTACCAAGTATCAAGTCCATCAGAAAGTGGTGACCAAATCAGAAAGCAAGCATTCTGAAGGCTGGAACTTGGAATCTGTAGATTGGTCTGTCTTTCACTAAGGGCAACGGGGCCTTTATGGGAGGAAAGACAATGGCTCTTGTGCTCAGTGGGGACTGGTGAGATTGGAATCTATACCAACCACACTCAGGTGCTGAAGGTCTACAGAGTTATGACAGAAACAAATCAATACCTCAATGACTTTTTTTTTCCTTTTCTTGGTTTACTTTATTTGCTATTCTTTAATCTTAGAAAAGTTTTTGAACTACAATTCTTGTCTGTGTCTGAGGAAATTCAGGCCTGAGTTCCTGCCCACCTTCCACTGGAAGCATCAAAACTGGCTGGCTCCCAATGAAGGGCAGCACAGTGGGGGCAGCTGGCACCCAAGGCATGGATCATTCAGTAGGATTTGGTCAGTCTTCCCTTCCTTCACAGAGATTCCCCTTCCAGTCTTCTTTCAGGAGGAAAGCCAAATGCTATGCAGAGCCGAAGGAAAGATGTACTCAGTGGAGGCATGAGTAAGAGCAGAAGGCAGAAGAGCTGACTCTGCTTGAGGTACTAGGAGGAGGGCCTTGAAGTCCATGCTTTAATATGGAATCTCAGCGAGCACCCACAAACACAGGCAATTAGTTCATACACTTGTTAAAGGCCATGACACAGAGTCAATGATACCTCCCAAGAGAATATGTGCCTGTGTAAGTGTTTATGGAAGACTTTTGTGGTAAAAGTTACATAACAAAATTCATCATTTTAACCATAATAAAGAATATAAAGGATAATCTGTTTAATACTAAAAACACTAAGTCCCAAACCTTTTAGAATCACGAGAAAATTATATATTCCAAACCCATCTACCCATTTCTTCCACTCACTCCATGGCCAGACACTCACTGTTTTTAGCTTAGGAATCCATGACCTTTTTATGGGAAGGACCTGCTTTTTCATTTCCTTACAATTCTTGAGTCTGCTGGAAACCAGGTGAAGAAAAGCTGGTAGACAGTGAATAAGCAGAAGTGGAGAAAGAAGGGACAGAACTTGGTGTTGCAAGCAGGAGAGAGTCTGGGGACACATGGTGGAAACATCCAGGGTCTCTGCCAAACACCCCTCACTGGGAACTGTCTTCTGACTGAGGAGGCTGGCTCTCATGCTGCCATTTTAGTTAGACCTTGCTAGTTTGAATCTTCCCTGCATCGTAGAGCTACTCAGCATCTTTCTAATAAATGCCTTGTTTTCTTACAGCCGTGAACACCTTCACTAACACATCCTTCCATGACCCCTGCCTCATCAGGAATCCATGACAAGGGGGTAAAGCAGAGAGTTGTATGGAGAGCTTCCTGAGAAGGCCAACTAGCATTTTCCAAACCATCAGGTGGGAACTTGTGTTAAACAGGAAACCTGTTTTCTAAACAACTTACTTTTTTCCCTTACCTTTTCTCTCCATCCTTTCACATCAGTGTCCACATATTATATAACTTGATGTTACCTTGTTGAAATGCAATGCAATCTGACATTTTGTAATTATGTGGGCCCTATTCCCTAAGTGGTAATTATGTGGGCTATGTTCCGTATAACCACCTAATAAATGCCTCTACGACTGTTTTGGCAACCAGAGATTAAGTGGCCCAGAATCTGTCCTTTAATCTACCAAGCAGAACATTCTAAGGTAGAAGCCTGCAAAATGGGCAATTATAAAGCTGTCCTCCATGTTCCTCTGTGCTGAAAGCAGGAGCCCTGGCCACTTGGGACAAGGCAGTTTTTCCCTAAAGCATAAATAACCCTCAAACCAGACTTTCAGGAGCCTAACTATAGAGAAAACCTATTATGTCATCCAACACTCATTTATTGTTTAAAATATACAATCACTTTGATGTTGAAAGAATGAGGGCCGACATAACACAACAGCATGGGACCTTTGTGAAAAACCTTCAAGTTAATGTCCCCAACCTCTGTGTTTACAAATAAATTATGTTATACTTTATGAAAGAAAAGTGTGAGGAGTAAGTGTCATGGAAAGTCATATGACCTGCAGGATAAACAGAAGTGACCCAAGCAAAGTAAGGAAGTATTCCAGATATAGAACAACATGTGCAAAGGTCAATGGCAAGAAAGAAATGTTCAAGGAGCTGAAAGAGGGGCCATTAAATGAGAAAGAAAAAAAAATACAAGAGAAGGCAAGATGACTGGCAGACCACATGTATGCTCTCATTATTATACTGTGCAAAGAAAGAACATGGTTCTTAGGTGTCCTCCTCTCCTCACATTCTCTAGTTTCCTAATATTGACAGTAGGAAAGTAAAATTATTTTAGCAAATCAAGAAAAGAAGAAGCACTTAAGCTGCTTACTTACATAACCAGTAGCTTAAACGTATCTGTCTTCATGCAATGGGTATTTCTTCAGAGGGTATCTTGGTCTTTCAAAGATGCCATTTACTTCATAGATAGAATCTTCCTACAACAAAATAAGTCCAACAATTCCATTACTCAAAATGTAATATACCTCAGTGATAACCAGGTATATACTCATGCATGGAAAAGATCTATAAATTGCACATGCCATATATGTGGGGTTCACTATCTTCTGTCCTTCCTTCCTCTTTCATTTCTTCCTCTCCCCCTCCCTCCTATTTCTTTTCTCCCTCCCTCCCTTCCTTTTGCTTTCTCCTTTCTTCCTTCTTCCAGGTCTCCTTTTCATCTCCTTTTTCTCTCCTTTCATTGTTTTTACATTTTCAAGGAATTCACTTATTTGAGAAGGTTGACATTGACTTGTTGGAGAGAAAATAATATTAGGGTAACTGATATTCATTTACAAGTGTTATCTTATAAATCTAGGCTATGCCAGTGTTTTAATAAATCAAGATGACCTACCCAACAATATGATATGGTTAAACCCCAACTGTGGCACTATTAAATTTTCATTTGAATTCTTTTAAAATGGTGACAGGTTACCTAGATAATGGCTATAAATATGCAGTAGACAAAGTACTAGGAATATCTACCTATTGATCAGAAACACTCCCCACACCCTATAAAAGTCAAACAGCAACAAACACCTTTATTAACATTTAGGAAAACTTTCTTCCATGTTGTGGCCTTACACAGACCACAAATACAACTGTGTTCTTCCCTGGATTGAGATTCCTGTGGGCAAGTAGAATGGGTCAAGTTAGATCATCTTCTCTTAATCCTTTGAAAGGACCATGCTCTCTCCCACTTGAGACCTCCCAACTAGCTACTACCGATGCCCCTGATAGAAGCGCCACTGTCTCTTCCTTTGGGAGCCCTGCCCTGCCTCCCAGTGAAGTCAACTACCCCTTTTCATACACTCTTAGGACACCATGTACCATCCTCAGTGAGAGTCACTAATTTACATTTATTGTAAATTGATTAATATTTCCCCCACTAGACTATTAAATCTCAGTTCTTATATAGTTCTGTCAGCAAAAATCTAGTTTTAGCAAAAGCCCTAACCTTGTTTAGGTATTTCTGAGCCCTGTGGGATGACAGAAGACTGCATACCCTCTCATGGATCTTCTTCCATGTGGACTGAGAACTGGGATGGAACCTGCTTAACAGATTAAACAGGGTGAGTGTTACACAGCCACTAAAAAGAACATTGAGAGTACTTAGCAATATGGTTCATTATTTATAACTTAATAGTAAGAAAAAAGTAGCAACATGCAAAGTAGTACATAAAGTATGGTTTCAATGTCTTTAGTAAACCTATGCACAGGTTAAACATCGGGATAAAAACAACCAAGATGTTAAGACTGCTTTGTGTTTGGGTATGGGGCTGTGAGTGATTCCTTTCCTCTCTATACCTCACGATGTATGTCAGATATTTTTCTAAACAACAAATCCTGCTTTGATATTTATATTTTTAAAAAATTAATTCAAAAACTATTCCCAATTGTTTTCCATCAAAAGGATTTTATTTTATAGCTCATTTACATTAGGCCACCCAGACCCAAACTTAACTACAGGGTTTACAGTGTCTTTCAATTTCTCTAACATGAGGCATTTTCTCCCTTCCATAGGCTTTTGCCAACACTGCCTCTCTGCCTAGAATGTGGCCATCATAATCTTTGTCACCACTCACGTTAACTGCTACCCACTCTTCAGAGTTCAGTTCAATTGCTGACCGCTCAAAAAAGATCTCCTGAGCTCTTCCTGTAGACGAATTCAGCGTTCCTATTGTATGCACTTGGTATCCAACTATTCCCCATTCATAGCAATGCCCCAAGAGGACATTTAGCTAAAAGTGGGTTACTATCTGTCTCCACTCCTAGACTGAGACCATTTGAATTCATGCCAGGGCCTCGCAGGTACTGAACACCATAGTAGCTATGTAATATCTCTTGACTGGCCCCATTCATTCATTCATTCATTTTCAGGAAGGAAAGGGTACCAGTTCCTAAATTCTGAGGCAGAAGTAGCAATTTGATCATAAAAAGTACAGATATTGTTTTCTAAAAATGACTAAAGAATTTTAGCAATTTTAATAATTCACTTTAATATGGGATAAAAATCAGAAATGAAGGGACAACTGAGAGATAATCAAGTTGTGGGGGTAGCAGCCATGTTGATGATCTCCTGTGTGGTTGCCCTTCTGCTTAGTTGGGGGCCCACATCGAGGCCACCATCCTGGTTCTCTGTAATAAGCACATCCTGCTGGTTTCTAGAAAGCTAAGACCAAGATATGGTGAGATCTACACAAATCCACTGCCAATCCAGAAAAACAAGCAACAGCAAATGAAAGCATCACCTAAAGCACTACCATGTGTAAGGAAAGACCAGGTACATAATTACTATATTCCTTTAAGAATTTTCATGAGGAAGGAGTAGAAATATTTTGAAGCTATAAAGTAGCTATAAAATAGTCACCAACTGGACAGTAAATGCTTTTTCACAGGCCTTGAGAAACCAGTGTCAAGGGTATCCTTCATTCAAAACAGCTATCTTAAAAATACTATTTTCATGGTGACACTTCCCTGCAGTAAAAGTGATTAATTGTCCTGGTTTGCATAGGACAAAAGGGTTTCCCAAAAATGCAGGAATTCCAAGGCTAAAACCAGGACAGCCCTGGACAAACCAGAAGACCTTTTGATGACCATGTTATTCTATGTTGCTGTTGATTGTGGCCTTACTTACAAACTCATAGTCCAATTAGGTCTAAAGTCAGTTTAGAGTGGCTGGGCACAGAGAATTTGCTGACTCATCACAGATAGCTAAAGCTCTGGTGCAGCCAGAGGCCTCATCTTACAGCCAACTATAATAATTCCTGTGACTAAATTTGCAAAAGCTCCCCACTGCCTTCCCAAAGAGCACAGATTCCTTAGTTTGGCTCCCATAAGCTCCCTCAGACCCTCAGTCTTGGCACCAACTATTTTCCCAAACTTGTCTAACTGCTAGATTTGACATCCATTATTATATCATCATCCCTCCCCCCATTAATCTGGCATAATTTCCCCCCCTCCATTACCTTATAATCTTCTCCAACTACTCTGTCATAACAAGGGCCCTCTCCTCAGGGCCCAAATGAAAACTCAAGTGTTCTCCATGAAACATTCAGATGTGCCTCCCTCATCCCTGTACTATTCTCAGAGCTCTCTGCCTTGTAGAAAACTCTGTGTACTTTTTCTTTTAATCCTCCGCTAGGTTGCAAGCCCTAATCAGGAGAAATGCCTTAAATGTTAATATTTCATTTACAGTTCTAGCAAGTTGGTTATCAATCCCGTTTTCCCTCTGAGGTACTCTTCTAACCACAAAGATTCTACACCCCCACACATCCAGTTCCAACCCCACTGATTCTGGCTCAATAATGTGAGGCAGTTCTCTGGTGATTGAGAATCACTGACCTGTTGCATAAGGAAACTCATAAAAGGCTGGTTGAAATAAATGTATAAATCACCTAGCAAATTTATTTAAAGAGAAATGAGACCTTCCTAGATCTCTTTCCTAGTGTAATTAACCTCTTCCTTTCTGCCTCACCTACATTTGAATTATTTTTCTCTTCAGTGCATATCATTATCCATCTCCTATTTAGTGCATAGTGCTATGTCTGCCTCACCCTGTATCTGGAAAGTAGGGACATATCATGATCAATGTGCATCCACATAATAGCTGCTCAAGAAATGCATACTAAATTCAGCCCCCCAGAAAACCTTGCTATGCTGATTATAAGGAGTTTGGGTGACGTTTAAAAACAGGATGTGTGGACAAAAACCATGGGCTTTCTCTAGTAATAGAAAGAGAAACATTTTGTCTATAGAGGATGAGTCTTAGATCATCACACTCATTTTACAGATGAGGAAACCAAGGTCTAAATGTAATAGTGTGAGATCACACAGCACTTAAAGACAGATGAACTCTAGAGCTCTTCTCCTGACCACAGCCAGCTGGAAGATTCTTGTCCTTGTCCATTTAAAATTAATTCTCCATAAGTCTTTATGTCTGGGATAATCGCCCTGCTTTCCGAACCTGCTGAGTTCCAGGCTGGTACAAAGAGGATACGCTGGAAGGGGATGGAGGCCAAGCACAAAGATGGTATAAATGTGTCCTGTCTCTGGGTGCCAAAAGCAGCTGCTTTTTTTTTTTAATATATATTTTTATTGTTATTTATATCTTTTACATTTTGTATTCCCCTTGGGTAACCCACCACCAATTCACCCGTGATCCATCTCCGTGGTCCCTTGTGTCCTTTTCTACTCCATTTTATGCCCTTGTCTTCCCCTTCCCTCACTCCCCCAAGTGTCTCCTATTTGGTTCCCTTATAGTCCTGTTATAAGTGAAACCATTCGATATTTTTCTCTTTCTTTCTGGCTTGTTTTGCTGAGTATGATCCCCTCTAATTCCACCCATGTTGCTGTAAATTGCATGTGTTTATCTTCTTTGAATGCTGAATAGTATTCCATTGTGTATATGTACCACACCTTCTTGATCCAATCATCTATTTTTGGACATCTGGGTTGTTTCCATACCTGTGCTATTGTGAACAGTGCCGCAATGAACATACGGGTGCATGTATCCTTTTGGATTAGTGCTTTTGTGTCCTTTGGGTAGATTCCCAAAAGTGGTATTGCTGGATCGTATGGAAGCTCCATGTTTAGCAGTTTGAGGAATTGCCATACAGCTTTCCATAGTGGTTGGACCAGTTCACATTCCCACCAGAAGTGTAGAAGAGTTCCTTTTTCCCCACATCCTTTCCAGCATTTGTTTTTGCCTGTATTTTTAATGTGTGCCATCCTCACAGGTGTAGGTGGTATCTCATAGTGGTTTTGATTTGCATTTCCTTGATTATAAGTGATGTTGAGCATTTTTTCATGTATCTGTTGGCCATTTGCTTTTCTTCTTTGGAGAAGTGCCTTTTGAG
>PVIJ01025567.1:0-10482 GCA_004024925.1 Scalopus aquaticus
ATATATATATATATATATTCATAGGTCTGGGGATTAGGATGTTGGACATCTTTGCAGGATCTGTGGACCACAGGGTATAGAAAGAAAAGAGAACACATCCGTGGGGAGATAAAGGAGATCACACATTTGTATAGGTCATAAAACCAACACCAATTTAATTCAATGAATTAAGTGCTGAAGGAAGATTTTTACCCTGATTACTCAGTTTACTTAGAACTACAGATGAGGTAGGGCCTCCCTGGTGGCGCAGCGGTTAAGCACTGCGCTGTGGAGCTGTCGGCAGCAGCGACGCAAGTTCGACGCCCAGCCAGGGAGAATCCCACATGGCGCGGCAGACCTCTCCTGCCTTGCCCGCTGCTCCCCTCAGCAGTGTATTTCTGATCTGCCTGTTCTGCTACCCGCTCTGTCTCTGGTGAACCCTCTCGCCGCCCCATGCCTCTGGCCTGTACCCCAGCTTGTATGTATAAATAAAAAATAAAAAATTAAAAAAAAAAAAAAGAACTACAGATGAGGTTGAAAATGCCAGATAGTGACACAGGGCAAGGAAGGTAAGAGAAGAGTGGGTAGAGACTCCAGAAAATATCAGTCAAATTTCTGTACCCTAAAACTAGTGCTGTAATTTGGTGGTTTCAATGTTTGGAACCACAAACACTTACAATCATATATTGTTTCTTTTAAGTAAATTACACATTTCAAAATAGATCAAATTCCTTTTCCTCCTAAATTCAATGTTCCAGTCACATGCCACCAGATGGCAGAGAAGAGCCACATAATAAATTCCTAAATAACAACAAAAAAACTAAAAAGACCAAACCTTTTTCTTTTTAAAAATACGTTTTTATTTAAGTACAAATGACATACAACATCATATGCTCCACATGCACAACATAAATATTTCATTATTTGTGCATATTTTGTTTGTTTTTATTGTTATTATTTATGTCTTTTACATTATTATGTATTCCCTGTAGTATTCCCACCACCAATTCAGCCGTGAACCGTCACCATAGTCCCCTGTGCTCTTTTCTCCCCCATTTTGAGCCCTTATCCTTCCCCACCCTCACTGAATGTCTCTTATTTGGTTCCCCTATATTCCTGCGATAGTTTTCTTTTTCCTCTGTCTTATTTCGCTGAGCATGATCCCCTCTAGCTCCATCCATGTTGCTGAGAATTGCGTGTGTTTATCTTTTTTGATTACTGAATAGTATTCCATTGTGTATATAGACTACATCTTCTTGATCCAGTCATCTATTTTTGGGCATCTGGGTGTTTCCATGTTTTAGCTATTGTGAACAGTGCCATGATAAACATGGGGGTGCATGTATCCTTTTGGATTAATGTTTTTGTGTCCTTTGGGTAGATTCCCAAAAGTGGTATTGCCAGGTCGTATGGAAGCTCCATTTTTAGCAGTTTGAGGAACCGCCATACGGCTTTCTGTAGTGGTTGAACCAGTTTGCATTCCCACCAGCAGTGTAGGAGAGCTCCTTTTCCTCCACATTCTCGCCAGCATTTGTTGTTGCCTGATTTTAATGTGAGCCATTCTCACTGGCATGAGGTGGTATCTCATTGTGGTTTTGATTTGCATTTCCCTGATTATAAGTGATGTTGAACATTTTTTCATATACATTTTGCTTTTCTTTGGAGAAGAGTCTTTTTAGCTCTTCTGCCCATTTTCTGACTGGATTGTTGACTTTGTTTTTGTCGTCATGTGCTGTTATTTTAAAGAAAAACCTCAACATCCTTATAATGACAAATTCATCCATTTAACCTTCACAGAAAAATTAAAGTCAATTCAGACCATCTATTTTGGTTGATTTTAAAGATAACTATTAGGCTTTGTGAAATGAAATGGCTAGTTTTCACTACTTTATATGGATTCAAATAATTGTCAAGTTTATGGAACAAAACAGATAAACCATCTCCAGCAGAGAAATCAAAGCACATGTAGTATAAGAATGGATGGGTCAAATGTCATCCTGAAATCCTCAAAGACAGCACACATTTCTGCAACAAATAAATGTGAAATTTGGTTTTTTTAATAGTTTAATAGGATAAAGAATATGCATGATGCAGAATAACCAAGCCAATTATACTTCTTTAGTGAGGCAGTGAAAGAGTAAGTTATTTGTCTTCTGATGTTTCTTACTGTACTTAACATAGTACTTTGTTCTTTGGGAAAACTCTAAGGTGTGTCTTTGCCGATTCTAGTTCTATTTGTTTTCATAAAACACAAATGACTACTTTGATCTTTTAAAAGATGATATGACCAATTAAAAACGAAATATTGTTCTGTGCATTATGTATTACTTAGAAAGCAGAAGTCGAGTAGAAGATTCTGCTACTAACTAAGCAGTTATAAGCAAGTCATTGGGTCTTAGTTTCCCTGCTTGTAAAATGATAACTAAAGTATTCTATCCAAATTAATTCCTGTCTGGTCTGTAGAAGTCAAGACAGCCTACCTTATTAGCACTTAAATTCTTGAATGAATTAATGTAGTACTTTAATGGGGTAGTACTTTAAAATTATTATGCCCTAAGTGTGAGATCTAATTTGCATCAATACAGTCATAGAATATGAATTCCTTAGGCTTAAGGAAAAAGAGAGCTTTATGGGGAATGTTTATAGTGTGACCCTGCCCTATTTTGAGCCCTTCACATATATCCACACATATATCACATATATCCACAGGGTATGTGGATAGTATGCAAAACTTAACTGTGCCTACAGCCACAGACTCCTTAATGATACATAGGAACATGTTTTTAATATAAAATAAATAGAAAATGTTCTATTCACTCACTTTTAAAATTAAGAACAATAAACACAGAATTTTACTCAAAAATATATAAAAGGAGACAGGTAAAATAGTAAAAAGAGTGCAGAATTCTCTGAGAACCAGAAGACTTAGGCTCTGGTGCCTGTTCTGCCAGTAGTTAACTGCAAGGCTGCAACAGTCAAATCAGAGGAGTTTATAAGAAGTCTGGTATCACCTCTTTTTTTTTTTTAAGAATTTTATTTATTTATGTATACAAGCTGGGGTACAGGCCAGAGGCGTGGGGCGGTGAGAGGAGAGGGTTCACCAGAGACAGAGTGGGGAGCAGTCTTCTTTTTTTTAAGATTTATTTATTTATGCATACAAACTCGGGTAGAGGCCAGAGACGTGGAGTGGCAAGAGGGTTCACCAGAGAGAGTGGGGAGCAGAACAGGCAGATCGATGGAAACACACTGCTGAGGAGAGCAGTGGGCAAGACAGGAGAGGTCTGCCACGCCATATGGGAAACTCCCTGGCTGGGCATCGAACTCGCGTCGCCACTGCTGACAGCGCAGTGCTTAACCGCTGCGCCTCCAGGGAGGCCCTGGTATCACCTCTTAGAGGCCAAAACAACATTGCACCAAATGAAATATAAAAAGTAACCTAAAATATACATTAATTTCTTGGTGTTATAGACAGTTAAGGACAAGAAGGTAGGGAGAGGGGAGGACAAAGAACAGAATAAGGAGGGCAGAAAGAGAGAAAGACGAAGAGAGGAATGGGAAAAACACAGAGACCAAGAGACAGATACACAAACTCTACCCCTGCACCCCTCAAAATAGGAGTGAGTAAAGAGACAGAAACATACACATATACACACATACATACACACACACACACAAGATACAGATACAGGAATAAATATATGCATACAGAGACTCTGATGGAGTAATGTTCTTATTTTGTTCATCTTAAAATTTTTATATACCGGGCCTCCCTGGTGGCGCAGCGGTTGAGCGCTGTGCTGTGGAGCTGTCAGCAGCATGCGATGCGAGTTCGATGCCCAGCCGGGGAGAATCCCACATGGTGCGGCAGACCTCTCCTGCCCCGCCCACCGCTCCCCTCAGCAGTGTCTTTCTGATCTGCCTGTTCTGCTCCCCACTCTGTCTCTGGTGAACCCTCTTGCCCTCCCATGCCTCTGGCCTGTACCCCAGCTTGTATGTATAAATAAATAATCTTTAAAAAAAAATTTTTATATACAACTACCAAAAAATGGATAATATGCTTTTGTATTAAAAGACATAAATGGAGTTAGTACAAGGCACATGAGCTAGATACAAAAAAGTTGATGATGGAAGACTGACCTCCTATGCCATATGCTACTCTGTAATTTGAAATCTTACATCCCTGCGTCATTTCCTGTCTATGAAATAGAAATATGACAATCTCACCGCTGTCTCATAACTGATGTTGAAAGAGAATGTGCGAGTAGACCAAGGTAATTTCAAACACAAATAAAAATCTGTTCTCTTTCTTCCTTATTGCTCAGCTTCCTTTATCAATGTTACTTATGTTGTTTGCCTCAAATTTGCAAAGAATATACCAAGATGAGGGCTATCTTTTCCCTTTTCCCTCTTTAAATGTGCCTTCTTTGTACCAGAAATCCCAGCATGGCAGAGTTTATCATGCCTGTTGCATATGCTAGTATGAGTAATTCCACTAAACACAAACGCCCGAAACAACCTTGAGCCAATAGGACTAGGGCCCCTCTTTGCTCTGGAAGTCAGAAAACAAAAGGAGTCCAAGAAAGGGAGAACTGGAGGAATGCTTTCTAAATTCATTCTGATAAATAACTCACTAGGTACTGGCTGCCTTGCCTTAATCTCCACAGTCTGAGCAGGGCACCCAGAAACTGTGCCGAACATGACTTCAGCTCCAGACAGCAGAAGGAATAAAAGAAGGCACATGCTATTCCACAGCAGGTGTGATCTGTGAATCTAATCCCCAGACTAGAACTTATTGACTAACTCTGGGCAGCAGAGTCAACAAATTTAATCCAACACACACATGCTGAACAACTACTAAGTGCATGAACAAATTTAATCTTTGCAACAACTCAGACAGACATTGTTTATACACACTTTGCATATAAAAAAACTGACCAGGAACACAAACACCTGGTAGTGACACTCCAATTGGAACCCGCTTCCAAACATAGTACTCTGGCCTCTACCACACAATCCCTCTCCTTGTAGCTTTTACAATCCATTGGAGTAGGTGGGTGCATACACAGATAACCATATTTAAAAAGAAAAGACAAAAGGCGATGGGGATAGAAACTGTATTTGGGCTGCCTTACACAATTAACAGAATGCGATCACATTCCCTGCCTCATTAGCTAAAGAGTATACTAGTGGGACAAATAAAGCAAACTGAGATAACAGAAGCAAGGACAGAGAGAGACCCTCTGGATATCTCTGTCCTCTCAGGGACACTGATCCCCATGTATAGAACTGTTCAGATTGTTAAGAACTTGCATTAATATTGTACGTTAATTTTTTAGGCTTTCAAGATCATAATCAAGTTAATCATGCCCTTCCATTAAGCACAAATGACTGAAGACTAAACTCTACTACTTATTAGAAGCCTCAGAGCAAAGTGCTTCCCAAGAACTGATGACCATAAACAAGCAAGCTTAGAAAAGGTCTCCTTACAACCATGACATAATTATTAGATACCACGCAGCATCTAAAAAAACAAGTGCAAAGAGCAACAACTCTTCATTTTTCAACTTTGTGTCCTGTCAATCCCCTGCAAGCCTTGCTCCTATTACTCAGTCTATACTGTGGTATTAATAAATGTGACCTTTCTGGAAACCTCTTTCTCATTATCATCACCTTTAAAGAAGCAGAGAGAAATTCAGAATGTCACCAACATACTGACCACCAATCTCTCCCTCTCTGACATCTTGTGGTGTGTTACATGCATCCCTTTTACTGTCATCTACACTCTGATACAACACTGGATATTTGAGGATTCCGTGTGCAAACTCACCTACGCACAGAGTATATCCATCTCTGTGTCCATATTCTCACTTGTGATAATGGCTGTTGAAAGATACCAGCTGAATGTGAACCCCCATAGCAGGAAACCCACTGTCTCATGCCTACTAGTGTATCATACTGATTTGGCTGTTTTCTCTTCCATTGTCTATGCCCTTCTTTCTGTCCTACCACCGACTGATGAGCCCTTCCATAACTTCCCTATCCCCAGACCTCTACACCCATCAGGTGGCCTGTGTTGAGGACTGGCCTTCCAAAATGAACCAGCTTCTCTTTACCACCTCCCTGCTCATACTCCAGGATTGTGTCCCTCTGAGCTTCATCCTCATCTGCTCCCTGAGGAGGCAGGTAATAATCAGAAACTGGAAGGTAAAGAGGAAGAGGGAAAGAGAGATTAGGTTCAATGAGAACAAATGGATCAACACAATATGGATTTCCACTGCGGTGACCGTGGGGCCTGCTGGTTGCCTTTGGACAGCTTCAGTGTCGTCTTTGACTGGCATCACGAAGCGCTGATGAGTTGGCCCCATGACCACCATTACAGTCATAGTTTGCCTCTTGGCTGCTATGACTTCTACATGTGTTAACCCTCTCTTTTATGGCTTTAGCAACAAAATTTTCCAAAAGGACCTGATGGTGCTTTCTTACCACTGCTGGTGCTTTGTATCTCAGGAAACAGGAAAATACTGCCATTTCCACTACAAACACAGAAGAATCTAAGGGATCATTAAGATTGGCTCACATATCAACAAGTATACAAAATTGGTAACATTTAATGCCAAGTCACTTCTTAAATGGGAAATGGCAAGATAATGGCAGGGAACAGGGGAAGATGCACAGAGGCCAAAACCTGAAAAAGAGAATTTTATACTACCCAGTTGGCTTCAGCGAGATATGTCTCATGTCTGCCCAGCACACTAGCACACACACACGTGTGCATGTGCACACTTGCACACATACCCTTTTTCCTTTCTTCCAGGAGAATAACTCTCATAATTCAAAACAATCTAGATGCCATCATCTGTAGCAGAGAGTAACAGTGAAAAAGCAAGAGAGGCAAGCAGCATTGATGACTGGGATAGTCAACAGAATATCCACAAAAGTTCTTACTAAATAACTACTACTAGTAGTAATCATATCTGATTACTAAAAGTTATTACTACTGACATGCCTTTTTGTAACAATGTGATACTTCTTTAATGTTGAAGCAATTCCACTTCCTGACATGAAAACTGTAACTTTCAGCTATGTAACTATTCAATTTATTTGCAAAGTCAGAAGGGCTTCCATCATAATTTATGAATTAACTAAAAGATGAAGTTTGGACTGAAAGTAGAGGAATGCTTTTAACATTTAAACTAAGTATTGTAAATATTAGTTATTCCCATGCTTCAATCAGATGGTCTAGTTTATGTTAGCAACAAGTTTTCTTCACTAACCCTGCTACTAGTGCCACTGAACTGGCCACAGATTCTTTAATACCCAGTCACATAATTCAGCTAAAAATCACATTAATTGACTTATTAATGGCCTATGTGATAGAGCTTTCATTGCAAAAATCACCTTCTCATCCCTAATTCTTTATGTATATTAAGTAGAGGTCATTATGACTCTTAACACTGAGTATGAGGTATTCATCACTGGCACTTTGTAATTAGTTCCAGATATTTTTAAAAACCTCTTACAAATATTATGACAAATATTTTTTAAATTTATTTTCTTGCAGCATTGCTCATTTTTGTACTGTATTTGGTTTCTCCCCTCAGCTGTAGTCCCTGTAATTCTCCCACACCTGTGAACTGTTACCACAGACCATTGTGCTCTTCCCTCCCCTGTTGTGACCCCTCTCCCTCCCCTTCCCCTGCTGTATGCCTCAGATCTATGGTTATGACTTAAACATTTAAAAAATATCCATCATTTCCACAGAATCATTTTCATAGGAGAATCAGCTAGACTGTTTTCCAAAAGGATACTAAAGCTACTGTTTAAAACTCCATTAGCTCATTGACTTTTACTAAATCATGACCAATTTTAGTTCTTCCTTAGATAAATCTCACTTATACAATTAAATTTGCACTTCAGGTTATTCCTGTTTAAAAAATAACTGCATTTTGGACCTCCCTGGTGGCACAACGGGTTAAGAATAGCACTATGAAGATATCCAGAGCCACTGCAGCATGAGTTCAATATCCAGCCAGGGAGCTTCCCACATGGTGCAGCAGACCTCTCCTGCTTGCCCGCTGCTCCCCTCAGCAGTGTACTTCAGTAGATCTGCCTGTTCTGCTCCCCACTCTGTCTCTGGTGAATCCTCTCACCCCACCACACATACCTCTGGCCTATACTCCAGCTTGTACGCATAAATAAATAAATCTTTTTTAAAAAAATAACTGCATTTTCTTCTTTCTTTTGAATAAAAGGTAGTTTTTCTCTGAGTAGCGATGCTTTTTTTTAATTGTGCTTTTTTTCTTACATATTAGCTTTCATGTCTTCCCCTTCTATAAAATCTCTTCTCTTCCCTTTACTCCTCTCTTACTTATTTCCCCTCTCTCCCTCTCCTCTTTCCTGCCTTCTTTGCCTCCCTCTTTCTACCTTGCTCTTCTCTTCAGAATTTTTATTCTCTCCATTTCATCATGTTAGGGGGGAAAAAAACACAAAATAAGTGCAGGACAAGTGATGAAATAAAATGTAATAGTCTGCAGATAAAAACTATTCTCTAAAATTCAACTTCTAAAGAGTCATCTTAGTATCCTACAGGCATAAGATTGCAGTCCCTGAGAACAGAAAGCAGTCAACTGTTTTGTATGTCTCTTTTAATTCTTCTAACAGATACTGGTTAGTTATATGACTTACTTGGTAAAGATATATTGATTCTGGTTTACATGACACTGGTCAACACATTTTTACAAAAGTCATGTTACTGAAATAAAATTAGTCATTTCCTATCAATTTGTATGTGCTCAACATGAATATGACAGTCAAATTCTAATTTTGGCCCTAGTTTTTTTTTGTAATCTGCAATAAATGGATGTTTATGTCACGAAATGCATGCCAATAGTAATAGGCCTACGGTTAATATCTCTAAAAAATCAATTCATAGACTACTTCTTAGATTTCTTCATTTGTCTCTTGCACAGCTGTTCAGGAATAGAATAGCTGGAAGATGGTTTCCATTGTGCAAAAGCACAGCCTTAAGTCTCAGTTTCGAAGAGTCTAGAAATAAGTCTCCATTCTTGTGGATCATGAGTGATTTCTAAGGCATTCATGAGGCCCTCACTATCAGAACAGAATACCAGAGTTCTTTCCTTTCTGAAGAAAGGCTCCAACTGCTGCTGGTGGCGTTTTCTAGAGAAAGTAATTGTGACATCTTCTTCTAGAATATTCCAGTGTTAGAGTCTTGATGCTAGCAATTCTGCCTTGTTCTTGGATAAGTCCAAATCACGAACCAGGTCATTTAGTTCTTCCTGTGTTAGTCTGTGTGGGGTTGATGATGCACCTCAGTGAAAATCTGGATCACTGCATGCTGATGGAACAGGAGAAGAACAGGTCGGCTCACCCTTGTCCTCATAAGATGAATCAAGAGAATATTCTGCTGGAGGTTCTGGAATAGGAAGTCCCTCACCATGTGGAACTGGTCTCAATGCAGACAGAATGTTGGGGTAGACTATTCTCAACTTTTTTTTTTTTAAAGATTTATTTATTTATACATACAAGCTGGGGTACGGACCAGACGTGTGGGGCGGCGAGAGGGTTCACCAGAGACAGAGCGGGGAGCAGAACAGGCAGATCAGAAATACACTGGTGAGGGGAGCAGTGGGTGAGGCAGGAGAGGTCTGCCGCGCCATGTGGGATTCTCCCTGGCCGGGCGTCGAACTCGCATTGCCCCTGCCGACAGCTCCACAGCGCAGCGCTTAACTGCTGTGCCACCAGGGAGGCCCTATTCTCGACTTCTTTTGCTTCATTATTCCACCATAAAGAAGAGGAACCAAGCAGAAGTAACAGTCTTTCATGTGGTTGCTTGGCTCTCTCCATACCATGGGGACTGCAAATGGCATTGATGGTCTTTGCCATGTAACCACTGTGAAAGCTGTGTTGTCCATGTAGCACAGCATACATGCTGGGCCCAAGGCTTGTCTTGGTCACCAACCTTGCATCCCAAGTAAAGATGATAAGCCTTCTCCACTTGAGAAGTGATACTTTTCTTCTGGTTGGCAAATGTCACTTCCCCACAAATAGAGCAGAAATTGTCCACGCTATTAACGCACTTTCAAGGCATGACTGTTCTGTATTGTGCCTAAATGGATAAAATAATAACAGTTCTATGGAACAGTAGCTTCAACTGTCTTGCACAGAGTCTGAAATATTTTCAATGCTTAGGCGTTCTGATAGAGCTTTCTATGGTGCACTGCTGACGTCAGCTTACTTCAGCAGCCGCCTGGCAGTAGTATGGCATTGCATCAGAAAATGATGCAGGAGTGACGTCATCAACATGGCGGTGAAGGGACGCTAGTATCAACTCTCCCAAAAGACAAGCCGCCTATAAAGAGACATCAGCCAAACCCAGAGAAGATCCAGAAACGCTACATAAATCTAACACCCTCACGGGTGAGTAGAACTTGGAAAGAAGCTAAAAAGACTGATTAAGGAGAAGAAAGAACCACCAGATCCCCT
>PVIJ01025568.1:0-10480 GCA_004024925.1 Scalopus aquaticus
CCGGCCCCGCCCCCCGCGCCCGCCGGCCCCGGCCCCAGCGCACGCGCGGCCCCGCCCCCCGCCACGCCGGCCCCGCCCCACTGCGCGGCCTCCGCCGGGACTCGGCGCGGGGTCGGCCTCCGGGGCTGGGGCGCCGTCCGGGCTCTGGCGCGGGGCGCGGGGCCCGTGGGCCGGAGAGGAGGGGCCCGGGCGGGGCCGGCGGGCGGCAGCGGGGGCCTCGGGGGACCCGGTGCGGGAGGCCGCGTGCGCTCTGGGGCCGTCGGGGGCTCGCGGGGGGCCCGGGGAGCTTGGGGGTGCGCGGGGTGCCCGCGCCCCTGCCTGAGGCGGCTCCTGCGCGCTCCGCCCGGCGCCCTCGCGCCGAGCCGGCGGGCCCGGGCCCGGGGCCGCGCTGCTCCCGCCCGTGCGTCCGGGGGCGCGCCCCGGCGTGGGCCGGGCCCCTCCGGGCTGACGGCGCCCGCCGCCCGGGTCTGGCGGGCAGGGCCAAAGCCGCCCCGTCCGTGCCGGCGTCTGCCCGGGAGCCCCGAGCAGGCGCAGCCTCCGCCTCCCCGCGGGCGCCCCACAGCGGCCGGAGACCCCGGCGCGCCCCGGGGTGGGGCTCTGAGCCGCGGCCAGACGGGCGGGGGTGTCCGGCTGCGCCCCGCCCGTCCGCGCTCTCGCCGCGCCGTGAGCCGGCTTTGAGCTGAGGCTGCCCGGGGAGCAGTTCGAGGCCGCAGCGCTCGTGCTTGAGGCGCTTCCCGCGGCCGGGATGCCCGAGAAAGGGGCTTCAGGGGCTCGGCCCTTTCCCGGAGCTGCGAGGACGAGCCCGGCTTTGCGCCTCCTTTGACGCCTTGCTCGGGCTGGGGAGAACGCCCTGGTGCAGCGTGGGAACTTTCACTGATTTGGCCTTTGTCAGTTAAGTCAGAGTCACCATCACACAAAAAAAGGACAGAATAAAACATTGTAACTTAAATAAGACAAAGATTTAATATCCACGAAATAGAAGTGTATATTCTCCTTAGAATCAATAAGAAAAGGACTTTTAAAAACTAGTAAATAAAGTGACGCGATGGTAATTCATCACGAATTAGAAATGGCCACTAAATTTCAAAAGATGCTCAACTTCTCTAGTAACTATGGAAATGCAATATAAAATAATAATTTATTAATAATAATAATAATAAAAATTTTAAATGGATTTACAAAAAAGAAAATAACAGATAATGTAATTTTCCTGTTAAGTATAAATTGGTTCAGCATTTTTAAGGAGCTGGTGATATTTAAACATAATGAACATATGTCATTAAGCCAGTAATCTAGTAATTCCACTCCCGAGGTTCTTGTGTGCAGAAATGCAGGCATAAAAATGTGTGTGCAGGTGAGGAATTGATTGGTGGTGTTTTTTTTTAAGGGAACTGACATCTCCATTAAGAGAGAAGTAGACAAAGAAATTATGGAGTAAAGCATTGCTCAATTGTTTTAAAAAGAAGGCAAAGAAATATGTCTCGTATATTCTTCAGTGGAAAAAGCAAGCTGGAGAATATTATGTACAATAGGACCCATTTACGGGATCCTGTTAAATTTGTGTGGGTGTTGTATTATTTTGCACATTGTCCTGTTTACCCCTCCCTCGAGGCACTCAGATCCTTACTAATTTTGTGCTTTTGTGATTTTTGCAGGCAGAAAATAGTTTGTTAGAAGTTAATAAACTCACCGAAGAGGTTACACTAGAATGTGCCTTTGCAAGTGAGAAAAGAAGAGGAAGAATGGCTTCTGGGTAACAAGGGGCAAGAACAAGTGAGATATTTCCCTCTAACTGAACAGAAGTAGCAGATAGGGGGTTAGGCCCAGAGGGAAACTTCATACTGCCACAGGAGTGCCGCGCCTCAGCAGGGTGGGGTCTGATGTGCCCTGGGGGACAGAGTCAAGGGCACCAAAGTTTGTCAAAGATGCCAGTGTCCCTGCCTCAACTAGAGGGAGCCAGTGGGCTCACACAGCAGACAACAATCTCCTTGGTTGGCAAGGGACCCTGGGGTCTTTTTACCACTCTGGAGGTAGAAAGTCCCAGTGATGGCATATGGGAGCTGGGATTCAGATTTGATTTAATATTTAAAAACAAAAAGGACTATATCATTTCATGTGACTTCTGAATTGGGAGAATAAGGTCTCCCAGAGGGGAAATATTTGTGGGGTTATTTTTGTGAGCCGATAACTCCCAGAGGTTATCCTGAGGAGAGAAATTGCTTCAAGAGGCAGGCAATTTAAGTTCCCTCTCAGGCTTATCTACTATATGCTGATATGTCTTCCACCCTCCTAGTGACTCAAAAATGCTAGCTAGGGACTCGTCTCAGAAAAACAGAAATTTGTCACATGTGACCACAGACTAGTTTCCTTTAAACTCTGAAGTCCTCAGACAAGTGGCGAGGGTGATGGCACCTTCAGTGCAGCTGTGAAGAGCGGGTCCTACTTTTTACACAGTAATCTGACCTCTGCACGCATGTGTTTAGTCAGACAAGCCAACCTTGCAAGCAAACACCCAGCCTTTACAAGCCCACCACATCGATGCACAGCAGCCTGAGTCTGTAGAAAGAGGCAGTGATTTCAATCCAGATTATCTGATTTGGATCAGTTTAACTGTATTTTATAACCAAACCATCTGGCCCGTTTGTTTCGCTGAGGGGACGCGAACGGTCTTTTAAATGAAACTGAAAGAGGAGCGCAGCTCTCTCTATTTTCTCCACAGCTATCTCAATGGTCCCGTGATTTCTGGGGTCAACCCCCCCCACCTCATGCTGGCGGGTACAGAAGCCGGGCAGCAAGCTCTGTCCCCACAGACGGATGTGCCTCCCCGAGCTCGGGCAGTGCCCCCCAGCAGCAAGGAAAAGCTCCAGTTCGCTTTCCTAACTGCATCATTATTTATTGTAAATTATATACACGTTCCGCTTTACTAAACTATTGTGTCCATTATAAAACATAGACCAAAATCGAAATGTAAAAAGAAGAGGAGGAAATAAATCTAAATGAAAATTCTGATGTTTTTTCTTGCATTCACGTGGACCATCGGGCTCCCCCATCACCCCGGCCCTAATATGCCTGTTTCCAGGACTCCCCAAGCCCCGGGACTGGAGGGTTGAAAGTGGGATGCCCGAGCGCTGGTGCGCGGCGGCCTGGGCCCGCCCGGGGCTGACTGACCGCAGCCTCTTGACCGTCACCCGCCGTGCAGGGAGGGCGCCGGTGCGGGAGAGAAGGCGGGTGGCGGGCCGTCCGGGCGCACGGGCCGGCGGGGCGGGGCGGGGCCGGCGGACCCGACGGGCCGGGCGGGCGGGCGGGACGCGGAGCGCGGGCACGTGCAGCGGGGGCTCCGGCGCGGGGGCTCCGGCGCGGGGGCGCGAGTGTCCCGGTGCTCGGGCCGGTGGCGCAGGCCCCGGACGGGGCGAGGCGGACACGGGCAGAGCGGGCGCCCGGCCCAGCCACACCGGCGGCCACGGCCCGGGGAGCCTGGGCACAAGGTGGACGCTGGACCTGAACGGCGAAGCGGGCGACGAAGGGGGCGGAGTCACGTGGCAGGGGGAGCCCCAGACGTCACCCAGGTGCGGGCCCCATCCCGATGTTTGTTGACTGAAAACTGAGGGTAAAGCTAAGGGTGCTCGGAAGGGTCAAATGAAGACAGTAAGCTGGGTCATGAACAGGTCAGTGGGGTCACAGAGAGGTCACTCCTAATTACTTGGGGTCATGGAAAGGTCGGTGAGTTCACGGAGGGGTCATTCAGGGGAACCAGGGGTCATGGGGATGTTTTCTGACAGAAAACGGAGGGTAGGTTCTCAGGGGTCATGGAAAGGTCAAATGAGGGCCCTGAATGGGGTCATGAACAGGTCAATGGGTTCACAGAGAGGTCATGCTAATTACTTGGGGTCAT
This sequence comes from Scalopus aquaticus, assembly GCA_004024925.1. Taxonomy (NCBI): domain Eukaryota; kingdom Metazoa; phylum Chordata; class Mammalia; order Eulipotyphla; family Talpidae; genus Scalopus; species Scalopus aquaticus. The sequence continues at coordinate 3,893 of PVIJ01025568.1, forward strand.
GAAAAGGTCAGTGAGCTCACGAGGGGTCACACAGTAGCCAGGGGTCACGGGCCTATTCTCTGACTGAATATTCAGAGGGTCCTGGAAGGTCAAAGAGGACGCAAGCTGGGTCATAGGTCACTGTTACTCGGGGACAGCACAAATCCGAGTCACAGCGTGAATAACGATGTAAAATAGACAAGAAAAACCACATCAAAAAATGACTGGTTCTCAGAAAGCTGGGACCCCAGAGCGACGCAGCCCAGTGCGCTGGGCTCAGTGGCCGGCACAGGGAGCTTCGTCAGGTCCCGCTGCTGCGGCTGGGCCTGCCCAGCACCTGCCCTTGGAATAAGATTGGAGCGCTGCTCGCTCAGTCACCACCCTTCCAACGAGGCTTCGCTGTTCTGACGCTCAGGACAACAGGCAGTGCAGCCTCATTACCATCACCACGTTAGCCAGTAACAGGCACTTGCCAGAAGTGACCCTGCCCGGTTCTTGACTCAGGAAAACAGGCACTACAGGCCTCATTACCATCACCACATTAGCCAGTAACAGGCACTTGCCAGAAGTGACCCTGCCTGGTTCTTGACTCAGGAAAACAAGGCCGTGCAGGCCTCATAAGGATCATCACACTAGCCAATTAATAGGCATTTGCCAGAAGTGACCCTGCCTGGTTCTTGACTCAGGAAAACAAGGCCGTGCAGGGACTCATTTACATCATCATATTAGCCAATAACAGGCATTTGCCAGAAGGAACACCGGGGCTTTCCTTGTGCAGCCTGCACAGCTTCTCTGACGCAGGTAACAGCATCTCCATTTCACCTGTGAGGGCACCTGGGCCTGGAGCGGCTGCAGCCAGGGAGGGGCCTCTGGAATTTGAATTCAGTCCCGTCAGCCCCAGGCCTCTGTCCCGCCCACGGGTCGTCTCCAGGATGACCTTCAGGGTGGGCCCCCCTGCGCAGCTGCACACACGTCAGCCACCTGAGCTCTTTCCCTAGAAGACGCTCTTCTATCTGTTGGAACCCAGCAGCTTGACACCGAGCAGGGATTTGCTAACCATGATGGGGGAGGGGGTCTCACCCCTGGGCCTCCGTGGGCTCCGGGTGCCTGAAATCACCGCCTCTTTATTGTGAGGCTGTGGGTTTAGCTGGCCCTGGCTGTGGGGGCACACGGCTGGGGAGTGCGCGCCCCCTTGGGGGCTTATGCCGCTGTGGGCCAGCAGCTGGTGGTTGGCGCCTGCTGCGCTCTTTGCAAGTCCAGACTGTGCTAGTGACAGGCCTGAAGTCCGAAGGTCGTCTTGCCCCAAGTCTGCGTCAGCCCCTGGCCTGGCCCTCTGGCAGCCCTGAATGTAGCGGGTGTTGGGGCTTGGAGGCTGGAGGACCTTCCCCAGCGGGCACCCCGACATGCACGCCTCGCCAGCCCGTGTCCTCATCTGGCACCCCCCTCCCCACCTGGGCGCCAAGCACACACCAGTCAAATGAGCCCTCCTGATTTTATTTATAATATAAAATGTCAACGGTCAGGAGTTGGGACATTTCAGGGTCAGGTTCCTGTTTGTTTCCATTTTTTTAAACAATTACCTTTCCAGCACATCGGCGGTGGGCCCCGCTTAGGGGCCAGGGCTGGAGAGAGCGGCCCTCACAGGCTCCGAGGGCTGGGAATCAAAGGCGCCGCCGGCGGTTCTCGGCTCCAGCGGGACCACGATCCAATCTAAACAATCTAATTTTTTCATAATTATGGAATACCCCTAAAAATCAAAAGCAAAATGAAACAAATATAACTGTATTGTGAGCTACTGGCATAACCAGATAAAGAAAATTATTCTAATTGATTGGAAAACATTTGATGACGCATTTCTAAAACCTTGAAACAAGTAATCACATGGTTAATACAAACTGCTCTTAGTGTTCTGGGAGAGGAAATAAACTATGATGTCAATGTGGTTAGGAACTAAGATTTCAATATCAAACATACAATGAAAGAGGTTCATAATTCTTACTGTGCTTAATATTTAATCTTTTTGAAATGCAGATTTCTTAGCTCAGTCTGAAAATCCCTTGAGCCAGGGACCCATCTGCCAGCAGTGAGCGCCACAAGCGTCAGACTGAGGCCTTTCAATGCCATTTCCTACTAACAGGACCCAGGTTCTTTTGGAGAAGTGGCCGATTCCTGGAAATACACACGACGGAACTTATACAAAGACGTGTAGAAAATGAACTCAGAAGTCACTTAAAGAGACTCTCGGGGCCAAGGTCAGGACAATGCGCTCTAAGGTGTAAAGAACACCCCACAGGCTTCCTGAGTGAGGCAAACATACCAAAAATGAGCTGAGATTCACCAGGGGAGGCCGAGAGGCAGTTTGGGGAGGGGCTGGCCTCCTGCAGGCCTCAGAGCCCTTCCCACACCTGCAGCACGCCCTGAGGTGACCCCAGCAGGGCCCCAAGAACCCCCCAATTTCTCTTCTACTGATCAGAACGCCAGCTCAAGGTTCTGAGACCTCTGAGAAAGCACAGACACCCAGACTATGGGGCATGTCAACCCCTGTCCAAAATCAAGACAGTTCCTCTCCCACAGGAGGATACGAGACAAAGGACACGTCTCCCACGGGCTGTTTACCAAGGACAGCTGCTGTAAGAACTTCTTTGGGGGAAAAGTCTTTGCTGATCAACATCGCGGTGGCAGAGACTGGATCCGGGAGCAGGGGGTTCAGACACCAAGAAATGAGACAATTAGTCACTCTTGGGGGAAAAGGAGCAGGAATTTGGGGGGCTGGGGGCAGGGGTATTCCTAAGGACAGAGGGGAAAAGAGAAAAAGAGGCGAGCCAGAGGGTGACAGCAGTGTGACACGTCAGGACTAGACTCTGGTGTGGAATGTCTGGATTTATGGTGTGAGGCGTCATTTCAAGGTCTCTCGGGCACCAGCACATGAGTGGGCCCTTCCTCATCTCCTCCGCCAGTCGCTCTGTTATCTCCGGCCGCTTTCCACGGCAGGAAGATGGAGTGGTCGTCAGGGAAAAGGGACTGAGCTCACGTCTGGGTCAGCAGAGAAGAGAGAAACTCCAGGGGCCAGTCGGGTGCCCTCAAAGGGCTCGCAGAAGCAGCTGCTGCAAACCCCCACGAAGGTGAGAACATCAGTCTCAGGGACCAGGCGTCCATTCGGGAGGGCGGGGGCGCTGAGGCCCAGAGCTCAGTGGGGCCGGGAGAGAAACAGCGCGCTCCTTCTACAGAAGCTGACGACCCATGTTATTGTTTGTCCTATTTCAGTCGCAGTGTTTTCTTTGAACTAATCACCTTCTCATCATCATCTTTATTTGCAAGTAAGAAAATTCGGACCCAGAGCAAGCAACCTGCCCAGAGCACTCGGGAGCCACCGGGCGGGGCCTGAGCCGCGCTGCCCGCTCAGGGCCCAAAGCGCATCACCGCTAGCGAAGAGGTCTTAGGATCACTGAAACTCCTCTCGCAGAAACCACCTTCCAACTGCAAAATCCAGTGAGTTGATCCAAGGGGCCAAGAAACGGCAGAATCCAGCAGCCCTCGGGGCCAGCGCCAGGGAGGCCCCACTGGCTCCCAGGGGCTTGAACACGCTCTGCTTTAAGCAAATCCTAATAAATGCACACAATTGATAAGTGACATGAAAAGGAGCATGTCACAAATTTTAAAGCAATTCAGGGTTTAAAATAAAGCAGAGGACATGAACCTCAAAAGCTCATGTTGTGTGAAAAAAGCCAAACACTTAACAACAAATAGATGTGTTATTTCATGTTACATGACTTAAAGAACAGGCTAAGTTAATCACACGGGTGCCCTGGCGCTGGCTGAGCGGAAGAAGCTTTCCAGGGTACGGGAAGTGCTTATTCTCTGTTGAGTTCAAGGTGGTGCTTACAGAAATGCAGACAAGCACCAAAACTTAGCAAATGACCTCAGGCTTTTTAACTTGTTTTTTAAATAGTAGTCCAAATGGGTAGGAGAATTTTTCTTTTTTCTCAGGAAACAGTGGGATCTAGTAAAACAGAATTGCATTTATTAGCTAGGGCTCTTAATGTTTGTCTGTTAGAATTTTTGTAAGGCTGGAATACAGGATACTTATATTTAGTATTAATATCTAAAGAAAGTATGTAAGATGCTCAAATTCTTAGTATCTGGTACAAAATAAGTGCTCCAAGAATGTTAATTCTCTGTCTTGCTATTAAAAATAAAAGAATTCTCCACCGTGTTGCTTTGCTTCAACTAATTCAATTTTGGATCTTTTAAGCCCCCCCCTCCACAATCTTCTGAGCAGACCTCTGTTCTTTAGACACTGCCAAAGTCAGCCCCTAAGACCCCAAGTGCTTTTGACCTTGATGCAATGCAAAAGTGGGTCCAATTGAATCAGTTTAGATAATGGCAAGGGTAAAAGTCATTTCTGAAGTGTGTTCCCTAAACTTCAGATGCCTTTTTTTTTTTTTAAGCAGAGAATAGGCGCTGCTCGCTAACAAAAACCTTGAAAAACTGTCACTTTGATTCTCAGAAGAAATGTCTGCTACAGGCTATGAGTTGGGTGGGTGCTGTCACTCAGCGAGGCGGAAAGCGAAAGCAACGGCTCATTCTGCACTTGGTCTGGCTAAGGGTTTCTGGCGCCCTGAAGGCAGCGCGGAGCTTGTGATGAGGCGCTGGGGCTCCCTCCCGGGTCCCCCCGGGCTGGAGACAGGCAGGGGAGCGGCCCCACAGTCACAGGGCTCTGGAGCGCAGGTGAGAACATCAGCCTTTATGGGAGAGCCTGAGGGTGCCGTGGGGGCCGTCCCCCGGAGGGCGCCCCCGAGGGCCCGCGCCGCGAGTGACCCCCAGGCGACCGGCCGGCCAGCGGAGCCAGACCGGGGCAGAGCGGCGCGCGGCCCCCAGTCCTAAGCGCCTGTCCGTGCGCGGGGTCAGCCCGGCACCGACTCACCAGAGCCGGGACCTGGGCCCGCTGCAGGCGCTCCTGCCGCGGGGGTGGGCGCCCCAGGATCTTATTAGGACCCCGAGCCACGGGCATGTTGTGGGCTAAAGTTAATATAGGGAGTGTCTGTGGCCCAGGCAAGTCTGGGGTGCGGGTGCCAGCGTCGCGGGGCGCCCACAGGGACCCCTCTGGGCGGCTCCTCAGTGTCCAGCCCGGCAGGCCCAGGCGCGTGCCCAGCGCCCAGCGCCCCTGACACCAGCCGCCCGGCCGGGAAGGCGGCGGCACCGCGCAGCGGTGGTTCAGAGGGAGCAGATGGGGTCCCCCCACCAGGTCGCAGCAGCTGCTCCGCGCTGAGGCCTCGGCTCAAGGCCGTGACCCCCCTGCACCCCGCGTTCTCCAAGGGGCAGCCTCTGTCCTGGGTGCCGACGCCGCACGCCCCCTGCGCAGCCCGGTCCGGGTCCCCCAGGTTGGCGCGGCCCCCAGTGCGCAGCGGTCAGGATCGGCCCGCCGCTCCCCGACGGCCGCGGGTGGTGCTCTGGGGCGCCCAGCCCGCCTGCGCTCCGCCGCCATCCTGCCAAACTCCCCCGGGTCTCGGGTCTCTGTTCTTCCTCCCCTGAGCTGGGTCTCCCGTCTGAGCTGGAGGGGCGCTGGCCGTGGGGGCGTCCTGAGGCTTGAGGGGAGACACGAGCACAGGGCTGGCAGGCGGCCTTGGGAGCGGCCCGCGGGGAGCGGCTTCCGTCGGCCTCCGCCCCAGCCTGCACCCCGCTCTCCCACCGGCGCCCTTAGCACTTCGCCCAGTTGCGTTTTTCTGCTGGACGCCCCAGCCGGGGCGGTCCGGCCAGGGACCAGGGTCGCGCTCCCCTTTCCTGGCTCTCGGCCCCCTTCCGGCGAGCCGGAGGAGGAGAGCGCGGAAGCTACGGCGCTGGGAACCACCGGGCAGCCCAGCACCCCCCGCGCCCGACCCCAGCGCACCCGGCTCCCGCCTTCCACCCCGCGGCAGGCGGGCGGCCCTCGCCTGTGCGCTCCTGCTGCGGGGAGACACTCGCCGCCGCGGCGTCGGAGAAGGGCGCTCCGGGGACTTCCCGGCGCGACCCGCAGACCCCACACCCCGGACCCGCCATCTGCAGAAACACCGCAAAGACACCTACTGAAGCAGAAGGAAAAGGACGGGAACCCCACAAAACACGGCGGAAATAAGCCAACGGCAAACTCACGGAAAGGTGCTCACGCCGCGCTGGAACCTCAGCGCCACGGAGTGCTGGATTCCAAGCAAGGGGCACATTCGAGGCGATCCTGACCCGCATTCCGGGGCAGCTTCCACAGGGACATCCTGGAGGGTGCGGGCGCCGAGGGCCGGAGCTTGTGGGGGCAGCGGGAGGCCTCCTGCCCCCGCCTCGAACTGCTCCCCGGACAGCCTCAGCTCAAAGCCGGCTCACGGTGCGGTGAGAGCGCGGACGGGCCGGGGCGCAGCCGGACACCCCCGCCCGTCTGGCCGCGGCTCCGAGCCCCACCCCGGGGCGCGCCGGGGTCTCCGGCCGCTGTGGGGCGGGGCGGGGGCGGGGCCGGAGGGGCGGGGCCGGAGGGGCGGGGCCGCGCGTGCGCTGGGGCCGCGGCCGGCGGGCGCGGGGGGCGGGGCCGGCGGGGCCGGCGGGCGCGAGGGGGCGGGGCGGGGAGACTCGCGCTCCCGGTGGCCC
>PVIJ01025569.1:0-10479 GCA_004024925.1 Scalopus aquaticus
AGCGTCCCCACCCCCACCTGGAGAAGGAAGAGCCACGTCACGGCCCCGGCTCCTGTGGGGCCCAGGGCCGGCCTCTGCGGAGAAGGGGAGAAGTCCCCGGGGCGGCCCCGGGCGAGGGCAGGTGCGGGGGACCCCGGCATGAGGACCCCTCTCGTCACGGGGCGTCCAGGAGCAGGTCCCCCGCTCGGGTTTCCTCTCCCGGTAGGGCCCGGGCTGAGGTCTCCCTGTCACGTCCCACCTGCTGCCGTGTCCGTCCGACTCCCCGAGAACGGGAGGCCCCGACCCTCGGCCTCGGGGACGCGCGTGAGGACAAGGGAGGGCGACCCGGGGGACCTCAGGGGGGCAGGGCCGGCCACACGCCCAGCTGCGTCCTCCCGCGCCGAGTCAGGAGCAGCCGGAGCTGGAACAGCAAACACAGACGCTCAGAGCTGCGAACCGCCGGCGGCCCCAGACGCGCCCGAGACTCCTCCTCCGGAGCCAGGAGAGGCGGGACTCGCCTTAGGACTGGGGGCTCCTGGCCAGGCTGCGAGGCCCTGCCGGGGCGGGTCCTGGGTGGGCGGAGCGTCCATTGCCCCGCCTTGGCCCTGGCCCCGCCCCAGTGTCCGGGACCCCAGTCCGGCTCTTCCCCATCACACGCCCATGAGCCTGGCTCTGCCCGGCCCATCCCCGCCCTCCATGGGGCGCACATAATGGGGCCACCGGCGGGGTCTGCTCACCCAGCCGGGGCAGGGCGGGAGCCCACTCAGCCGGGCCCTCGGGGAGGACGGTTGGACGCGCACACAGCGTGGCCTGGATCGCCAGGGGGTGAGGCTCCACGCGACCGAAAACAGCACTCGCCAGCCACATGTCACAGAATCTCTGCTCTGATGAGACCGAGACCCTGGGTGGACAAGAAACTCCCAGCCAGGGCCGGGCCCTATGCGGAGCCCCACTCGGGTGGTCCCGATGCCCACTCAGCACAGGGAGGGGGCCGGGACCAGCCAGTGACCCAGAGCGGGTGGGCGAGACGGCAGGGGGCCCGCTCCCCAGGCCCATCCTCCGCCCATCCGTCGTCCTGTCCTGCGTCCCCTCTTGTGATCTGGGTTCTCACGGGGATTCCGAGTCTGGGGTGGACACATTGACCGCTACTCCCGGCTCTGGCAGTAAAACGTGTTCTCGTGATCCAGGGAACCGTCATCAGGGGGAGATTTAGCGTCCCGCACCCCAGCATGGAGAGGTGGGGAAGGGAGGGTGCCCACGGACCCGCGAGAAGACACGGGGTGGGGGAGAGCTCACCCTGAGTCTCTCTACGTGGGCTCCTCCCACGCACCCGGGGCGCTCTCCCGCCATCAGCACGCAGTGGCCTGCGGCACTGGGAGGGAATAAAGGAAATGCCAACAAGAGGATAGGAGGTGAGAAGTTACTCAGAGAGAAGGGGAGAAAGAACTCAGACTTTCAAAAAGTGAGGAACCCTTATTAGATAGAGTAGGCTCCATATGAAAATCTAACCACAGTTTAAACAGTACACGAGCAGGAGAGAATGTGAAAAAATTCAGAGAACTTAGTTTAAAGATAAAATAGCTCAAAACTGCCTAAAACTGCAAAAGAATTGGATTTCCAAATCCACAAAGAGAGCAACTCAGTTTCTCAATGCAAAAGAAACTTCTTCAAGAAACACGGCTTTGCCACAGTCAACAGTCAACGACAAGTGCTGAAAGGACAGTATCTGAGGGAACCCTCCTCAGACTCTACGGAGATTTCTGAGAGAAACTCTACAGCCCAGACCCGGGAAGTGACATGTTGAAAGTGTGGAAGACACACCTGCCTGCAGGAAGACCACATTTGCCAAAGTAACCCTTCGGATGTGAGGAGAAAGAAGGGGCTCTCAGGCCAACAAAGGCCGAGGTGCTCACCAACACGAGCCCTGTCTCACAAAAAAAATCCTGTTGAAAATAGCTCTTCAAACAAAACTCAAAAAAAAAAAAAGAAACTAAGGAAATGCTGCTTAAGGAAACACAGCCAGAATTAGAGCGGCCCTCTTCTCTAGGACACTGTCCAAATGTTCATTGTAACATTTCATTGAAGCATAACAAGAAGTATGCATTAAAATAATGGTGCCTATAACAAATTGGCAAGAAAAATTTTGCATCCAATAGACAAAAGAAAAATACCAGGAGGACAGAACTACTTTACAAGTGAAAGAATTTCTGTAAAACAAAAGGACTATTTTTCTATGTGATGTTTTGTGTAACAATGCGGAAACCGCTGCACAAGTCTAGAGCAGAGACATGAAACACAAAGGGGGAGACCGATCAGAGCAGCACGGACACCGCCAAAAGAAGGAAACCAAGTAGCCAATGACAAGCAGAGTGAAAACAGCATCTCTAATCCTAGAGTCCTGAAAGGGTATCAGAGGAGTCTAAGACCTATACCTCCAGGGTCAGATCATCAGTATTTGTCTACAGAGCTTCTCTAAACCAAGTTCAAGAGCAGATTAAGACCATACACCTTGCCATGTGGGTGCAAGAATGTTCCTCAAGCCAGAGGGCAGAGATAGAACATACCAACATGAAGGAGCCAGATGACAGAGCCTCTGCTGACACACACGCGGGGGGAGAAATGGGAAGCGTCTCCTCTCACATCAGCCTCGTCACAGGCTGCTGCTCCCCCATAACAGGAGAGGCGGGCACGCCCCAGCTCGTATGCACAGGCCAGAGGAATACAAGGGAGCCAAGGTGAAGAGAAGTGAACAAGTTGCTCTTTGCAAATGAGATGAACCTCTACAAGGAAACTCCTGAGTTGACCACAGGTCAGTTGGGCTCAATGAAGGATCTCAGAGGGGAGGACACAGTGGACACACGGACATGAAGCTGCATCTCTCCCTGTGGGATGAAGCACCTGATGAGAGTTGACAGGAGCGTCACATGATAAAACACTTCGGGGTAAGTATCACCTCGACAGGAGACATCGACTCCAGGAATCCCACACTCTGCTGAAGACACGGAGTGAGATTGGGACGTGCGGGAAGACGCCCAAGACACGTCTCAGAAGGATCCAGACTGTTAACATTCGTGCTCTCCAGAGCAATCTCCAAGTTCTCTGCCCTCGCCACCAACATGAAAACAACCTTCTTAAATATAGGCAAAAGCAAATAAAATTTGAATGAAACATAGAGACCCCAAAAGGCCAAAGGACTTCAACACATACAGAACAAGCGGGTTGTCTCATCTTTCTGGATTTGCATTGCCCGACAAATCACAATGACACAACATGGCACTGGCACAACACACACACATAGGTCAGCGGAGCAGAGCAGAGCCCAGAATAAATCTGGCAGGCTGGGAGCTCATATTCAGAGACCTGAGAGCGCCAGTGGGCAGACACGGTCTCTCCAACCAGGGTCCTGGGAGACGTGGAGAAAAAACGAACCGTGAACAACACACGCAAGATAATATAAGTAGATCCGAGACTCACAAGATGCCTGATCCCAAGCTCAGCTCCTGGAGACTCCCCGCTCTGCCTCCCCTCATCACGGCGACCAGGACAGGAGAGCTGCGGGTCACCCCTGCACCCCGCTCACGCCCCGCCGGCCCGAGACAGCAGGCGTCGCCCTGCCTGCCGCGTCCTCACCACCAGCTGAGCCTCCCACCTGAGACCCCGTCTCTGCACGTCCTCACACAGGGCGCCCGGGGTCACTCACCTGGCGGGTCTCCCAGAGTGCTCTGCTGAGAGCCCCGGGGCTGGGCCAGTTATAGGGACAGTGCTCCCCGCCCGGCCCTCCCCGCAGACACCCCGTCACCTGCCTGCAGAGACACTGTCTGTGCAGAGTCTGGGCGTCTCTGGGGGGCTCTCGCCCCGCGCCCTCACCTCCGTCACCTCTGCTGACAGGTGACAGCTTTTGGCAATTACTGGGGCGATCTAATGAGCAGCTGAGCACGGAAAGTTTTCCACGTTCCCGCGGGAGAAACTAAGTTCCAGTCACAGTGTCCTACGTGGTGGAACTGAGCGTCGGGGCCGAGCCGAGCCCTTTACACTCGCTCCTGGACAATGTCACGTCCAGATGGGCATTTCCCACAGGCCTCTGGTCTCAAACTCAGGCTGACGCCCGTGTTGGGTGCAAACGGAGTCTGTCCAAGGTACCGGGATTCTCCCTCGGATTAAACTGCACACATCTTGAGATTTTGGCCCAGCGCTTCTAGCCTAGAGAACAGACCTCTTGAAGCTTGTCTGACCTACCCCAGAACCCGAGAGTGTCCTCAGGACCCACCAGAGATTACAGCTTCCTGCATCTGAGAGAGCACAGCCCCTTCTCCCTTTCTGGATGGACCTGCTGACCTTCTTCTGGAAAATCTGCCTGGAATGGGATATCAGGTCCAAGGCAGGAGTTAGGGGGAACAATGAAGGGACAAATAGCAGATCACATCAGCTTTCTTTAAAATTCAGAGCAGGGGTAAAAAAATATATATATAAAATTGAACAGAATAAAAAGGAAAAATTCACAAAATGGTTGAATATCTAATCCTATATTCTTGGAATGTTAGCTAGGATGGGTCCTTCCACTGGTTATTTTTCCAGCTGGTTTGGATGAACTATATTTTCATTTTCATATTGCGTTGATGGTATGTTTCGACTTGAACTATGGCACCAACAGCAAAAGCACATGCAGCTGGAACGAGGATTGGGTTTGTCACCATGGTGGACAGTCAGGGTGTGTGTAGGGCTGGGGTGAAATGGGAAATCTCTGTACCAGACTCTCCATTTGGTTGTGATTTAAAAACTTCTCTAAAACAAAGTGCACTAAAAATCTTAAAGTTCTAAAGTACAAACATGACCTTCTATATCAGGCCAATAGGCATAAATAATATATTGTTGAGGCAACAGAGCAGGCCGTGTTAATTATGAGAGAGGCATTTCTAGAGATTTTAAAAAGAAAATACTGAATTATTTATGTTGGTACCTTTGGAAAAGGTCTCACTGAATTACTGAAGGCACCTGGACTGCCGTAATTGAGCTTGGCAGATGCATTTGATAGAGAAGAATCTGAGCAACACAGAAAGTGGACACGTGACAGTGGCGTTAGAGGCAGTGACGACAGCCAAATAATCCACATTGGCATCAGCTCTGTCTCAGAATGTCAGGGGTTGTGGGCCCCTTAACTGAGAGCTCCTGTAGGCTGAGACGTCCTATAAGAGATCTAGTTACTTTCCAAAGAGTCCGCCATCTAATGAACTTTTCTCTAAGTATTGCCAGGTGGGTCCGTATTAGACAGGTGGGGGACAGAGGACCGGGCACAGAGGGCACACAGCCCAGTGACATCCCACAATCACTTGGCCTACATACCATGGGGAGCAGCTGAGGTCACAACGCCAGCACCATGATGCGCAGGGTACATGTACAGGACAGAGTGTGTCAGGAGGAGAAACGCGCATGGACCAAGAAGCGCCATTCTGAGAAGGGTACTGCAGAGTGTGCTCCATCAGACAGCACGCCCCGGAGCCCGTACTCATCAGCAGCCCAGGACTGAGGGGAATGGTCATTTGGAGGGTTTCTCTTCCATGCCTGTCAGCAGCATCTGCATTTCCTAATCAATAAGAGACTTCTCCAAACAGGGAAAAAGGGGTAGTTTTCTGACTTTTCACAGGATTGTTAGGCTCTTTGAATCCCAATGTCTTCTTCCTCTCTTTGCCTCCCAATTTATACCAGGACATGCTTATTAGGAAAAGGACAAAGAAAAAGGCACCAGCATCATGACAGAAGGCAGGGAGAGTCCCCTCCTGTTTTCTCCTCACTCTATCTTCCTCCCTAGGAACGACTGGGGGAATCAGACTGAATGGAAAGAGAAGCCCAAGACCTTTCCAGAGGGTGGAAATGTGCAGAGAAGGGGTGCCTGGGACAGCGGACATTCAGATGTCCAGTGTGTGGCTGTGAGATGCTCTCACTCCAGGACAGGCTGATGCTGCTCTCGCGCTGAGCCTCAGGGCCAGGGGCTTAGTCCCTTACAGAACCCGTGACGTTTAGGTGCTGCTTTCTCTTTCCCCTTTGCTGAGAACTGTCCTTTCCCAATGTAAGAGGTGAAGAAATAAAATTGCTCGTTAATCCCGCAGCCCCTGGCGTCCTCCTGTTTGCTCCAGACCCCTTCAGTGTCTGTGCAGGCGCCAGCGAGAGCATCGCCTCACTGCCAGAAGAAGCAGGTAGCCCCAAATCTTCATGTCTCCCCACCACCTTTCTGTGGGACTTCTGAAGACTTTCACTCTAATTGTTATTTACCCATGCGGTGTTTTATTTCCTTATTTCATGGAATCACGACTGTTTGCGGTAACACGGGCTGACGTCGTGTTTGGACTGGAGTTCGCTGGACTCAGGTCACACTGATTTTCTGAGGCGGTCCAGCTCTACTCTGTCTGCTTGTGTGGGTGGGTGTGTAAGACCCATGTCCACATATGGGCACACTTCCTACCTCCCCCAGACCCTGCCCCATAATTCTGACTGTGTGGCCGCACCAGCCACCTGTTGCCCAGCTGGAGGCTCCGTGAGCTGAGCTGGGTCCCTGCAGGGTGGGGTCCGTGAGGGTCGCGGGCCGGGCTGCCAGGCTGGGTCCTTGCTGTGAACCATCTCCCCTCCCAGTCTGGGTCAGGCCCAAGAGGACGCCCCGTCCACTGTCCACCCACCACCCCTCAGGATCCTGACATCTGATTGGGGTTCCCACTGGGTACCCAAAACCATCTAGTCATTTGTCACGTACCTGGGGGTGTATAGACAATGTCTATTGGGCTCTTTGATTTGGGAAGATGGAGGCGGAGGAAACAGGAAGCACAGCGTGACCTGTGACCCCATGGACGGCCCGCCCCCGGGGTGCATGTCACCGTCTATGCTGCAGGGTTGGCTCTGCCCACTGTGGAGGGCCCCTCCCACAGCCCCTGAGGGCTCACTGTTGCGCCTTGACTCCCCCAGGTTGCTTGACAAGATCACAGCTCGGGGTTAAGGACCTTCAAGGAAGCGTTCCTCCTTAGGAAGTCAGGAAGTGACATCTCTGCCCATAAGCAATTTTAGTACAAACATTCCTATAGACTTAAGTGAAAACAGTGTCTAGTCTCTCTAGTATGCCTACATGCATATAGCCCTTCCCTCATTATCTAAGATCCCTTGAATGGGTCCAGGTGCCGAGCTGCTCCTTTGATAAAAATGCCTTCTCACCCTGTCAGGGGTTAATTGTTCAATACTAAAGAACATTTACTCCACTCCCACACATTTTCCAACTTGCTTCAAGGAGTCAGCAAGACGATTTCTTAGATTAACTGCTTTAGGAAGCCTTTCTCAAACAGGATATGGTATTTCTGTCCATGTATGTTTTAAGCTAAAAAAGTTTTAATCTACCAACCAGGATAATCAAAGCAGGACTACCTACAGAGGAGTTAAACAATCAGCCTGTCTCCAGTTAATTGAGCATTGTCTGCACACAAGTAGTTTCCCTTCTTTTAACCATTAAACCTAAACAAATGCTGGATTGTTCTCATTAATAGTAAATATGTCCCTGCTCAAAGACCACCGCTCAGAATTAAGTCCAACTGCTTCTTTTACCCTAAGGAAGTTAAGACAGAATGGTTTTCACAGAGCAAATATTCAGCATCCCCTATAGTCTCCAGTTGACCAAACATCAGTCATAAAACATCTTAACCTCAGTATACATCAAGCACATAGAGAAGTTAATCATTACCGACTTCAAACTTCAAACAGGTGAAACTATCTCCTAGATGTCCTGTTTTTTCTGAAACTAGTAATTGATCACTGTCTGTTTAGAATGTACACACTTAAGCTATGCAATCTAACATTGTCTGTTACAAATGTACTTGCTTGCTAATTTTTAGTATAAAAACCTCGCTATCCAAAAAATAAAGCAGAACAGCTTGAACACTCCCTGTGTGTGCTGTCTCTCACTCCCTCCACTCTTCTCCTCGTAACACACCGACGCCTTCCACACCCTCCTCGGACCTGAGAAACACTGGTCAGAGCTGGCCTCCGACAACGCCCCGCAATGCACTTGACCCAGACCTGGAGCACAGAGGCCCATCCAGGGAGAGGTGCTGCAGCGGGCGCCGCGGGCCGGGTGGGATCCAGTGTCTGGAGGTGTCCCCAGCACAGGTGTCCCTGCAGGCAGGTCCCCGTCTGGGGTTTACACTCCTTCTCGGGGCGCCGATTCCTCTTCAGATCTCCTGCCCCAAGCGCCTCACCCCTGAGCTCAGCGCATCTCTCCTTAGATACTGGTCACCACCTCCCTGGGAAGCTAGGGTCAGTCCGAGGCTCTCACCCCCGCAGTCTGAGTTCCATCTCTGGCCAGGGAGCTTCTCACAGGGTGCAGCAGATCTCTCCTGTCTCCCCGCTGCCACCTCAGCAGGGGATTTCAGTGGAACCGACTGTTCTGCTCCCTGCTCTGTCTCTGTCTCTCACAATGCCAGCCACCCATACCTCTGGCCTGCACCCCAGTTCTTTTATGCAAAAATAAAGAAATCTTTAGAACATCAAGGCTGCTCACAGAAGCAAGTGGTGACGAGGAGAATGAAGGATGCGTGCTGTCACACTGTGCGTGCGCGAGACCCGTTTACCTGGGAGGGAGGCCCCGGGCATTTCAGGGGCTCAGACATTGGTACCTCTAACCACGACGCCATTTTTTCACATTTGTTGTATCCGGAGATGGTGCAGCAGAGATGACAGGACCTGACAAGTGTTGCATTAACAGGTCACTGATGGGGCCTTCTGAGAGGACTCACATAATTTATTGTATATTGACAGGGTTACATTTTAATAGAAATTTTCAATGTGGAAACTCCGTGTGATATCCGAGAAAATACTGTGGGGACTATTATCCATCTGAGCACAGAAATGGGGCCATACTCACCGCTCTGGGGCTCAGGATGGCAGTGGCAGAATAACAAGATAGACTCAGACAAGGTGAGGGATGGACCCAACATGGGTAAAGAACTCAAAATCAAGGAAAAAAGAATCAAAAACTGGGGACTGAATCTGAACCTGAGTGGAGACCCGAAGGAGACACTGAAGTCAACCGGCAGGAGGACGCTGCACCCCATCACTCCCTGCGAACACAGTAGGGGTGGTGCCTGCGGGAAGGGGGTGCGGGCCCGGGATTCTCTGTGGAAAGGCAGGAAGGGGAGTGAATGATGAATGATGACGTGCAAAGGCCCCTCAAACATTGTTATGTGAATGGGAATGGACGCGGCCATCACAGAAATACCTGGAAGAACTTACATCCCATCGAGAGTAGAATTGCCTGAAGCGACAGCTACAGGGGGGTGAAAAATCTGAGGGACATGAAAACAGAAATTCAGACACCTACAAACCCCCAAGGGCCACTGCAGGGCCTGCCATAGCCCAGAATAGAAACACCCACGTCCTCAACAACAGATGGACAGATAAATAAGATGCGCACCTGACCCGGTGGAATACTACGCAGCTAGGAAGGTGGTAAAACCCAGACAAATGCAGCTCCTGAGTAGAACTGGATGAGATGTCGCTCACTGGAAAATGTCAGGTGAAGAAACACACACAGTGATTTCACCCTGTGCACAAAGCAACACACGCACAGGTCAAATGACGTCAAACATGATCCTGTACAATAAAATACAGCAGTGGGCACCAGAAGGGACGTTGCCGGTGGTTAAGCAGGTCAGCGATGCAGGATGAAGGGACGCCCGTTCTAGGAGCACAAAGTAGATGTTGATACAGAGAAGTCCACAGTGTTGTAAACCAGCATCACATGGAGAGGATCAAACGGGGACAGGAGAAATGGTTAGGAAATGGGGTGACTGGAGACACTGAGTCTGATCCTAACAGTTCAGGAGCAGAGCCTTTGCCGTCTGGAAGCCCGCAGGTTCATCAAGAAGGGGCAGACTGTGGGGAAACAGCACGCTAGGATATTGGAGAGCTGGACCACCCACAGACGGCTGTCTAAGAAGCTCGTTATGTACAACACAAAAGTAGAATTCAGCAGGTAGAGGCTGAAGAAGGTGACCGTCAGCCTGAGGACCATGCGGGTGGCCCTGGCCTCCGGGGGACAACCCCGGCCAGGCCTGGGGGTGTGGAGGTGCCGCACCCTCTGCCGGTGCCTGTGCAGGAGGAGGGCCATGGAGACGCTGGCCCAGCCCATGAGGCCGATGAAGACGGTGTCGGGCACCGACCACAGGATGACACTAGCACGGCGGGT
The DNA here is from genome assembly GCA_004024925.1 of Scalopus aquaticus. Classification (NCBI taxonomy): domain Eukaryota; kingdom Metazoa; phylum Chordata; class Mammalia; order Eulipotyphla; family Talpidae; genus Scalopus; species Scalopus aquaticus. Next base: position 10,196 of record PVIJ01025569.1, read on the forward strand.
CCCCGGGGCCGAGCAGAACCAGGACCCCCGGGGCGCGGTGCTATTGGGCACACTCCTCGGACCAGTGACCACCAAGGGAGTGTACACGTTGATGAGGACGCCGAGCAGCCAGCAGCTGCAGCAGGAAGGACCCAGGGCCCTGCGGAGTCCTCCCCGGAGCACCGCACACCCCAGTCTCCCGGGGCTGAGAGTGAGGAGCTGGGAGGTGCTCAGGAGGCAGGTGGAGCACAGCGTGGTGCTCCGGGCCGTCCTTTGCAGAAAGTTTACCAATTTGCACCCAAGAA
>PVIJ01025570.1:0-10478 GCA_004024925.1 Scalopus aquaticus
TTAAAACAGAGAATGTTTATTGCACGTCAATAAACAAAAGGACTGGAGGGAAAAATAAATTATACCTTCCCAAATAAGAAAGGAAACCAGGGTGTTATAGGTTTTAGGGACCAGTGTTGCAAATGAAGGAGTTAATTTTATTTTTTAATGAAGCATTAATGGTGTGTCTGACAAAATGTTCGGTAAAAGCCAATGATTTGTTCAAAAAAAGTTGTACGTATTTAACTGCAGTTTAAACCCAAATTCTGACTCAAAGTCTCCTTCCATTCTCTCTCAGAGGACTTCTGAGAATTCAACTGTATAAATTGAAGGGACCTGATATCTTCACTGAGGCTCTCTTGATGGACTCTCAGGAGTTAATTTTTTTTGTTCAGTTGAACATAGGAGTACATGTATTATTTTGAATTAGGGGTTTGTATTCTTTGGGCAGTTACCACGGGGTAGAATTTCTGGCTTTATATGGAAAATTTATTTTTAATATTTTGAGAAACCTCTAAAGTGTCTTCCAAAAGGTGTTGACCAGCTACATTCCCAACAACAGTGTATGAAGTTTTTGTTCCCACACCCTCACCAATATTTGTTGTTTCTTGTTTTTTGGTTGAACGATATGGATCATTCTCGCTAGAGTGAGATAGTATCTCACTGCGGTTTTAATTTGCATTTCCCTGATGAAATAGTTTGAAGTTAATTTTTTCATTTGCCTTTGTCTTCTTTGGGAAATGTCTGTTTAGCTCCTCTGTCCAATTTTTGATTAATTTCTTTATGTTGGGTTGTATGAATTCCTTATAGATTGTTTTAGCCCCTTTTCAGATATATAATGTGCAAATAGTTTCCCTCATCCAGTAGGGTGTCTTTGCTATTGTTTCTCTTGTCATTGAAGATGAATTCTCAAAGAGATCCCTGAACCTAGTATTATGGAGTGTTTTGCCTAGGTTTTCTTCTCTGTATTACATAATATCAGGTTTTACATTCAATTCTTTAATCCATTTTGTGTTAATTTTTGTTTAGTGTGAGATAGCACTATATATAATAGAAAAGTTATGGAGACAGGCCTTCCTGGTGGCGCAAGGGATTAAGTCTCAGCACTATGACGCTATCCGTAGTCACTGCAGCATGAGTTCGATCCCTGGCCAGCAGCTTCCCATATGGCGCAGCAGACCTCTCCTGTCTCGCCCACTTTTCCCCTCAGCAGTATACTTCAGTAGATCCGCCTGTTCGGCTCCCCATGCTGTCTCCGGTGAATCCGCTCACCCCCTACACTTCTGGCCTACACCCCAGCTCTTGTATACATAAATAAATAAATCTTTTTTAAAAAAGCTATGGAAATAACATAAACACCCTAGACAGTTTAGTGGATTGACAAGGTGTGATATATATGCACAAGGAAATGCTAGTCAGCTACAAGACAGGATGAACTCTTGCCATTTGTAAAAACTTGGCTGGAACTGGAGGGGATTATGCTAAGCACAATAATTCACAAGAAGAAAGACAAATACATGATGGTTTCACTTACATGTATAATATAGAAAAATGAAACAAAGACCCAGGTAGAACCAAGCCAGTATCAAATTCTGGAAAACTGACTATAAAATTGAGGTTATTGGTGAGAGAGGTAGAGGGTAGAGAGCAGGGTGTGGAGGTAACCCAATGGACACGATGGATTATAGGTGCCTTAGTAGTGTGGTGTGGTGACTGACATATATCTGAAGAGGTACAATCTTATACTTTTGAATCATATACAATGTTGTGAATCAATGGTGTTTCAATAATCATCATCATCATCATCTATTGATTGACAAGTATATTTAGGGCAAAGAAATGTGAACTTGACTGAAATTTACTGACTAACCACAGGGTAGTTCATAGATGGTTTATGACGAAGCTATTTTTTACGGATAAGTGGATTCTTGAATTTCTGTTGGTATACCCCGCCTCTGTAGTGCCCCTCCTCTTCTGAGATGCCAGTCTCCAGCCAGTTCAGGTTTTTGATAAGCCTCTAGCCTCCTTTACTGTGTCTGTAAAAGCAAGTCTTAGAAAAAAACTTTGACGTTTCCCTTTTTCCCTTCCTTCTTGCTTCCTGCCTGCCTGCCTACCTTCCTCTCTCCCTTCTTACCTTCCTTTTGTGCTCTCAGGGTCTTAAATTAATTTAACCATTTCAGTTCAGTTTCAGAATGTTGTTCTTCTTAACAGGATATGTGATGTATTTAGGGTCCACACAAATAATTCAGCATAAAATTATCACAAGAGCCCCTAATTTAATCACATGTATATATCATTTGCTTTCTTTTTTATAATATAAGTAACACACACAGCTTTCAGAGATTTGGGCACTTATATCATTTATGGGAGATTGCATTTATTATTGCATCTCCTCTGGGGATCTCTTTTCACTTATATGTAAAATACATCCCACCCATCCAAAAGTATCCCAAATCCTCAATCCATTAAAGAATCCATTCAGTGTCTAAAATCTTTTTTAAGTACTAGCACAAACACCCCAATGTCCATACCTAAATCATATACGAGTTAGTCTAAATATGTAGCAAAATATGTCTCCATTTGTGGACCCAAGAAGCTAGATAACAAATTACATGCTGCCAAATACAATGATCATGATGTTGTTTTTGAAGTCGATGGGTTTGAGAGAGGAGCAGGGTCCTTGGGTTCACTCTGGGAAAGGTTTCACCAGAGTTCCCCTTCGGCGCCCCACGGCAAGTTTCTCCACGAGACAGAGACTCTGTTATACTTAAAGAACAGGTTTACTGGGAAAAGAGACAAGAAAGTAAAGGACACTTGCACAGACACAAGCAGGCAGAAAGAGCTGCCCCTCTGAGGGGGCAGGTATGCTAAGAGGGAGGCATGCGTGGTGCAGGTCGAGGGCAGGCAGGCAGGCAGGCTGCTGCCCTGCAGAGTTGGTAAAGGAAAGCACCTGCATAAGAACAGGTGGGCAGAGAAATGGCTGCCCCAAATTCTTGCACATGGATGGCACTGACAGAGCCTTCTTTCAGTTGGGAGGGGCTCATCTTTGAGGATGTTTCCTGTTTACTGGCTAGAATTAGAAAAGACCAGAGATTCTACAGTGGGCTCCATTAGAATTAGAATTAGGAAATAATTAGAAAAGAGACCAGAGATTCTACAGTGGGCTCAATCTCCATATCTTTGCTGCTGGACTGCAGTCTGGCTCCTACTTATGCTTAGGAGCTGGCACCTAGGGATTGTGCTAATGGTTATGTTGATTTCTTCTACCCCCACTTCCTTGTGTGGGTCTAGCTCTAATCTTATTTTGAGTTATATCTCCTCCTTCATTCTCCCACTGATCATATGCGGCCCAAAATCTTTTGGGGAATTGAAGGAGGTGGTCAGTTTTCTGTAGTCACTTCCTGCTGGAGTGGGACTTAGAGCTGGCCCTACCTGAGAGGGCCTGGGATATGTTCTCCCTGACACTAGTCCCTGAGCTACATATTGGTGGTTTTGAAAGGAGGCATAGGGAGTCCAAGGAGTGTGGTGTCCAGACAGGCTGTTTTTCTTCTGTGGGTTGGCTGTGTTCTGCAGAAGAGGAATTTACTTGAAGAGCTCCCCCTAAGTTAGAAGAAACAAATTTGATTATGAGATTGTGTATGTAAGGTTTGAAGAGAGTGAGAAAAATAGAAGTGGCTAAGGGCCCTCGTTAACATGTATAGTCATTTGGGGCCAGCTATTGGATGACAGGTTTAATAAGATGAGCAGTAAACCAGTTAGTTTTAGGGTTGTGACATGGAAACAGATTTTACCAGAGAAACAACCCATTTTGGGAGCATTGTTGGACTAAAAGAATGTTGATGGGATATTTTCTCCTAGCAGAGGAGCTGTTTTAAATCTCATGTGACTCTTGGAAGGGCAACACCCACTAGGGAGCCCCGAATTGCTGCAGTGAGGCATAGAGCCAGGAGCTCAGGAGGTCTGGCCTGCTGTGCACGTGAGTTAGTGAGCCCAGTGAAAACTACTAGTTTTTTAGCTTTGTTAGGGACACAAAGTGGCATGAGCATGATCACCCCGAGTTTAGTCAGGGTCTCAGGAAAGTTAGGTGAGCTTTAGAGTCAGAAGTATGAGGGTCTGTAGTCCACCCTTTTGAACGTTAAGGTTTTACCCAAGTATGATGAATCCAAGGTTTTATATCGTCCAATTCTGAGGCAGAGCGATATTAGTAAAAACCCATTTTGGACTCCAGGATGATGAAGACAACTTGAAGTTTTCAAAGCACCATTTAAGTAAAAGTCAGTCTGCAGGAGACTGAAGACTGTTAGAAGCAAACTTAAAAAGATTAAATAGATATAAAAAGTGCTAGGCCTATCTGTAGGTCAAAGAGGACTGGAAAGATATAAAGTTACTGAAACATGAGTTGGAATAAGAACAGGGTAGAGGATGGGTGGATTGGTATTTCTGTGGGGTTTTTTATCTTTTCCTGTATTTTGTGAAGGGAAGGTAGGTCCAGAATGCTGGTTGAGTACAGAGTAAGTGGCTCCCGTATTAATTAGAAAATTAATATATATATATTTTTTACCTGTGACATTAAGGGTTACCCTACGCTCAGTCATGGAGATGGTCAGCTGGGAAGCCGGTGGCATCCTTGGGCCCTGGGCCCTGTCACTCATCGCCCAGGAGACAGGCTGGCAACTGAGGGATCGGTCCCTCCTCCCTTCGGAGAAGGGGACAATCCCTTTTTCAGTGGCCTTTCTTTTTGCACCTGGGGCACGGCCCAGGTGGATCTCCAGGTTGTGTGTAATTGTTGCCCAGTGTCCAGACTTCTTGCACCTGCAATATGGGGCTTTTGGGGCTCCTGCTTTGTTCCTTCCAGGCAGGTCCATCTTCTTTCCTGTTCCTGGGTAAGCCTGGGTCTGCAGGGTGCCAGCAATAGCGGCACCTATTAATTGAGTCTGCCTTATCTTACTCACCACAGCCTTCTTTTCTGACTTAGCCCTTCAGATTGGTCCCTATTAAAGATTTTAAAAAGCCACTTCTAAGAGCTGATGGGGCAGAGTTTGGGGTCTCTTTCTAGTTTTTGGAGTTTTCTGTGAATATCCGGTGCAGACTGACTAATATAATGAGTCCCCAGAATTACCTGACCCTAGGTTGAGGGTCGAGGTTTGTGAATTTATGAATGGCTTACACTAGTCACCCTGGGTTTTTAACAGGTTCCTGAGTGATTTTTCTGATCTTATCATAATTTACAGGTTTGGATATGTACTTATTTATTTCTTTTATTAGACATGTAATAATATGATCTCTCTGGGTCATCTGATAGTTTTAGTTAGGATCAGTATCGGGAACCACAACGTTGCCCACATTATATCAGTCTGGCTGTCTACTTTCCAGATTGTCAGCGAATCGCTGACTTTTAGCCCAGATTCTCTTATTTTTTTTTCTCCATAGTCCAACAGGTGGAGAGGATAATATGAATATCCTGCCATGTTAAGTCAAATGCTCGGGCCAGGGTCTGAAACTCATCTGTAAATCTTCCAAGATCCTTAGAGACTCTGCCCAGTTTTTGTTTACACTGCATCAGGTCAGTCATAGAGAAGGACACATGGACTCTAATAGTTCCAGCATCTCCATTGGGCAATGATGGAGGAGATATAACTCAAAATAAGATTAGAGCTAGACCCACACAAGGAAGTGGGGGGTAGAAGAAATCAACATAACCATTAGCACAATCCCTAGGTGCCAGCTCCTAAGCATAAGTAGGAGCCAGACTGCAGTCCAGCAGCAAAGATATGGAGATTGAGCCCACTGTAGAATCTCTGGTCTCTTTTCTAATTCTAGTGAGCCAGTAAACAGGAACCATCCTCAAAGATGAGCCCCTCCCAACTGAAAGAAGGCTCTGTCAGTGCCATCCATGTGCAAGAATTTGGGGCAGCCATTTCTCTGCCCACCTGTTCTTATGCAGGTGCTTTCCTTTACCAACTCTACAGGGCAGCAGCCTGCCTGCCTGCCCTCGACCTGCACCACGCATGCCTCCCTCTTAGCATACCTGCCCCCTCAGAGGGGCAGCTCTTTCTGCCTGCTTGTGTCTGTCAAGTGTCCTTTACTTTCTTGTCCCTGTTCCCAGTAAACCTGTTCTTTAAGTATAACGGAGTCTCTGTCTCTTGGAGAAACTTGCCGTGGGGCACCGAAGGGGACCTCTGGTGAAACCTTTCCCAAAGTGAACCCAAGGACCCTGCTCCTCTCTCAAACCCATCGACTCCAAAAACGACATCAGTAATAGGATGGCAGTTATAGACATTGCCATATCCCAAAGAAGAAAACAATTAAAAAAAAAAAAAGTAATCATTGCTCTCTTGTGATTTCAAAACCCAATAGGGAAAATTTCATATTTCCAGGCCTGCGAATAATCAGTCCTCCTGATGTCATTTTTGGTTTCAATGGGTTTGAGAGTGGAGTCCTTGGGTTCACTCTGGAAAAGATTTCACCAGAGCTCCCTTCGGCGGCACGTGGCAAGTTTCTCCACGAGGCAGAGACTCAGTTATACTTAAAGAACAGGTTTATTAGGGAAAGGAAATTAAAGGGCGCTTGTACAGACACGAGTGAACTGAAAGAACAGAAAGAGGCCTGCATGGTTACAGGCAGGCGGGCAGCCCTGAGGAGAGCTGCCTCTGCTGAGGTCAGTAAATACTGACATGATGCAGGTCACGGGCAGGCAGGCAGGCCGCTGCCCTGCAGAGGGACAGTTGGTACAGGAACGCACGTGCATAGGGGCAGGTGGGCACAGAGATGGCTGCCCTGCATTCTTGCACGGGTGGCACTGGTCTAGCCTTCTTTCAGTTGGGAGGGGCTCATCTTCGAGGATGGCTGTTACTGATTTTGAATACTTTAACTAGAAAGTGCAAAGAGACTGGAGATTCTACAGTGGGCTCAATCTCCTTATCTTTACCTTCCGCCCAGCAGTCTGAGACCTGCCTGAGTCTGCTTTTGTGATCTAGGCATTGGGATAGCTGGGGTCACTCTGATGCTAATTTCATTTACCCCCACCGCCTTGTGTGAGCCTGGTTCTAACATTTTTAAGTTATATCTCCTCCATCCTCCCCCTCCCCCCAGACCATATTCGGCCCCAAATCTTTACAAGTGCCCTTTCATTTCCTTTCCCTAATAAACCTTTTCTTTAAGTATAACTAAGTCTCTGTCTTGTGGCGAAACTCGCCGCATGCCGCCAAAGGGAAGCTCTGGTGAAACCCTTTACAGAGTGAACCCAAGGACACTGCTCTCAAACCCATGGACTCCAACAAATGACACCACTCCCTTGCTTGATACTCTGCCCCCTGGGCCATTGTGTACAAAGAGAGCAGCTCCCATATGAGACAGTTGTTAAGATAATGGTGGAGGAGATATAACTGTCCCTCTGCAGGGCAGCGGCCTGCCTGCCTGCCCGTGACCTGCATCATGTCAGTATTTACTGACCTCAGCAGAGGCAGCTCTCCTCAGGGCTGCCCGCCTGCCTGTAACCATGCAGGCCTCTTTCTGTTCTTTCAGTCCACTCGTGTCTGTACAAGCGCCCTTTAATTTCCTTTCCCTAATAAACCTGTTCTTTAAGTATAACTGAGTCTCTGCCTCGTGGAGAAACTTGCCACGTGCCACCGAAGGGAGCTCTGGTGAAATCTTTTCCAGACTGAACCCAAGGACTCCACTCTCAAACCTGTTGACTCCAAAAACATCAGTTGGATGAAATCTCAAACATAGTAACACAAAAGATAATGCTGGTTTACTTATAAAATATTCTTAAAAATATATTGGCTATTTTCAAGTTGTTTCAGGGAAGATACAATAAAGCATACAACAAGTAAAGCATCTTAAAAGTCCAGATCTAATTCAGTAACTCATACAAATCAGCAATTTAGAAAATAGCCCTATGTTGTGACTTTGTTTATTTATGTTTTTATAAATTAGTGCTTTGGTAACAATGGATTTAATACGCAAATTAAATTCAAAGTCAAGCATTTGATTTTGTAAATTATTTCTCTTTTTTTTTTAAGATTTTATTTTATTTTACATACAAGCTGGGGTACAGGCCAGAGGCGTGGGGTGGCGAGAGGGTTCACCAGAGACAGAGAGGGGAGCAGAACAGGCAGATCAGAAATACACTGCTGAGGGGAGCAGCCAGCAAGGCAGGAGAGGTCTGCCGCACCATGTGGGATTCTCCCTGGCTGGGTGTCCAACTCTCATCTGGAGCTGTCGACAGTTCCACAGCGCAGCGCTCAACTGCTTCGCTACCAGGGAGGCCCCAGATAAATAGAGTCTTTTGCAATGAAAAGAAGTTAAGCTACCAAACAATATATCAAACTACTTTCATTGTAACTTTGCATTTGCAAGACTGCCTGGCTAATGATTTGGAAAAAAAAATGTTCTACTGCCCCATTTACTACCGGGTGAAATGAAGCAACATCGTCATACTTCGCTGCATTTAGGTCCAACAACCTGTCAAATTCCTTTGCAATAAACTGTAAACCATTGACTGATCTTTTTTTTTCCCCTGGCAAACCTAATTTCAGAAACAATTTCTTGATGTATCTTACCCTTCTCACAAACAACTTTCCTAAAAGTAGTGCCGTTTTCTAACTTATTATGTATTCATTTTTAGTTTTTATTTTATTTTTTGTATCTAATGATCTAATAGCTACCATTTATTCAGCACTACTGTGTATCAGAACTTATGTGAGATAATTTGTTCTTTATAATTACAAGAATTAGCACCCTTTTTCATATAAAGAATTTAACCTAAGAAATTAATTTCAGAAATCTATATTTTGTTACTGGCAGATTAGAAATAACATGATACATATCTCTAGATGCCATTCTATGATGATTCCATCATAATCCATGGCTTTTGGACAGTGGATAAGCATTAATAATAGATCTGGTTTATTCACATTTTCACCTCCATTTCTTATCCATGAGTAGTATAGAACAGGGCCAACGTAAACTTCTTTAAGGGGGAAATGAAAAGACCCTTTTTTTTTAGATCTTTGAATATAACAGGAAATTTAAAGACTACTTTGGGAAACCATAAGTTCATTAAACTCAGAAATGAAAATATAATAAATGGTAACCCTATGGTTCTGGATCAATGTCCACCAGCAGGATTATACCACCACTTGCAAACATCAAACTAGTTCAACTCCATGATCAGTTACTGGTAGGGAAATGAATAAAAAGAAAAAAAAACTAATGGCTGTGAAGGATTCAACATTCAACATTGACAGATTTTGAACATTTTGTACTGAACTAAAAAACAAAAACAAAACAAAACCTGTTGATTAACTTCACTGTTCCTGAATGCCCTAGGTATCTAGCTACTATTTATAATTCCTGTTATTTTATGCAGTCCTTTTCATGCATGTTTTTATGAACAGGGCCTGTGTTCCTCTCGGACATTACATAGGTTCTCATCATTTACAAGGTTGCCTTACTTTGGTAAAGTCTTAAATGAACAAAGGTTACGGAGCACAGTTTCTGAAATGAAATACAGAATTCTAGTCTATTTGTTATCCTCACAGTGTGAGGTAGTTTCTGCACTCATAGATAAAAACTTCTCCCCTACCCCTTGACAGATTTCTCTCTGGTTGACTTTTAAAAGCTAGTCCTTCTCACTGGGAGATTTTTCCATACATGGAACAAATCTATATTAATGCTTGTTTAATGCTTGTTTTTATGTAAATGAAAAGTAGCCTATTGGGAATATAGACAAATATTTTGTATAATGCACATTTTAATGATTGATTTTTTAGGGTTATTGGATGATTATATGACATAACTTTTAAAATACCTCCATAACTAAAGCAAGGCACCAAAATTGATGTTGTTAATTGTATACATGATTATCTGAAATACTCTGTCAATAATAGATGCTAAAACCACATACGGGTATTCTATGAAAAGAGGCAGCAAGCACTGCATGGTTAATTATAGTCACCCAAGAAAACCCGTAACCTTATAGTAGCAATTTTAGTTTTACAGAAATTGGTAGCCGCATCAGTAAGCTTTTCAATAAGTAGTCAAGTTTTCCGTGTGGGTCTGCTAAACTTAAGCAGCCTGTTTTACCACCAATTGCAATCTACAGTTCTGCATTCCTATACAAGGTCAGAACTGCCCAATTAATTAGTCAAAGCAAAACCTTACAAACCTTTCATATCAACCAAGAGCAGAACGTTTGATCACTCTGGGAAGGCTGTGCCCCACGAGGTATGACTGGGAAGCCCGGGGAGGCTGACGACAGGTGCATAAAACGTACTCCTGGGCCTCCCCGGTGGCGCAGTGGTTAAGCGCTGCGCTGTGGAGCTGTTGGCAGTGGCGACGCAAGTTCGACACCCGGCCGGGGAGAATCCCACATGGCACGGCAGACCTCTCCTGCCTTGCCCGCTGCTCCCCTCAGCAGTGTATTTCTGATCTGCCTGTTCTGCTCCCCACTCTGTCTCTGGTGAACCCTCTCGCCGCCCCACGCCTCTGGCCTG
>PVIJ01025571.1:0-10478 GCA_004024925.1 Scalopus aquaticus
AGAGGCGGAGGGAGGGAAGGAAAAGCGCACAAAATGGAATAGAAAAGAACACAAGGGACCATGGAGGTGGATCACAGGTGAATTGGTGGTGGGCTACCCAAGGGGAATACAAAATGTTAAAGACATAAATAACAATAAAAAAAAAAATATATATATATATATAAAAATTCCCTCCGTCCTGTGTCAGCTCTTGCAGCACCTTCCTCCCTGCCAGATGGGATGCTCCTCTGTTCATGAGCCAGTCAGTGAAGTCAGATCTTTAAATTTGGAATTTTGTTCTTTAGCAAGATGTGTTGAGCCTATAAAACTATAGTGGTAGGAAATCAAAGCAAATGTTGAGGTTCTGTCTACAGGGTGGGTGTAGCTTGAGCTGGGTGTGAGAAGCCTTGGTGTGCAAGGAATGTTCTTTGAGCAGTGCTTTCCAACACTCGAAGAGCAAATTAGAAAGTGGCAGCAGCTCTTCCTTTTAAACTTAATTAGCTACCACAAGCTGATCCAGCCCATTTTGAAATTGCACAAGTGTTAATTTTTGGTAGGTAACAGGAAATTCCAACAGTTTATGGGTAGATCGTCATGCCTCTCTAATCACCTTGCTGTCAGGTGATGGAGAATACACTCAAAATTCTGAGTGATGTGGAGGCCTTCGTTAATGCTTATTCTTAGGCTCAGTCAAGCCATCTTACTCCTCTTCAGGTGGAGGTCCTCGCTGTCTTAGGGTGATTCAGCTACACACTTCATGGAAGGTTTAGTGGAAGTAGACACATCCATAACTGAAGTCAGGGTTCTAGCACTCTGAGCGTTGCCGTCAAGTAAACAGAAGTCTTCTGACCTTGAGCTGGATCCAGGACAGGGTACACAGGCCACAGGTCATGTCACATTCTTTATTTAAGGTGAAGAATCTCTAGAAACTTTTATTTTAGCTGTCCCCTAGATTTAGGTGCCATTATTTCATCAGAGAGTATTCGTTTAAAATATTTGCTATGCTAAGATGGAGGAGATGAAACCTGAGGATGTGTGCTAGCCTCTTTCCAGGGAGCTGACTGACTAGCTTCCTAACCATCGCTGGGGTGGGAATTTGCTGAGAACAACAGATTACACCAAGGCTTTACAGAAAACCAACACACACTGTTTATGCTGGGGTATTTGAAAGCAAAGCATAGACATCGTAACTATGCCCATTAGTTGGATTATATATGGGTGGCGTTTTCTACAAATACCATTTCTCCCAGAGCAGGCAAGCTCAGATTTGAAAACAAAATACTTGAGGGAATAATATTACATTAATCTCTCACACTGGAGCTTTATGTTTCAGCTGTGGACCAAGGGGGAACATAAATTTTGCAGTTTCACTTCATTCTTTTTCCATTTCTGAAATAAACTTGGCAAACAAACTGCAGGCTCCCAGTCATCACTAAACTGCCCAAACCATTGAAAGCTCTTCATCTTTTCTCGGTGGCATTAGCAGAAAATTGATGTCTTATATGTGACATTAGTTTGAACATGCTCAACTAGAGACATGCTCTTTATTTCATGACTACCAGGTTAGTGCTAAAGGAAGAAACAACTTTCTTTCTCTTTCTCCCTGTCTGTCTCTGTCTTCCTTCTCCTCTCTTCAGTGTCTCCTACCTTTTCTCTCCTCCACTGTATGTCTTCTCTCTTCTGTTTCCTAATTGCTATTTTTGAATCTCTTCTAATGGGATAATTGATTGCTTGGTTATTTGTACAAAATAAAACTGAGATGCTTTTACAAAGGAAGTTAAATTTCCATTATTCCAGGTTATAAGAAAGATTCTCTAAAAATAGTATCATCTGTTGTTTCTGCTACAATTTTAAATTTTATAAATCTGCAGGTTATTCCTTGACCAATAACCTTGTGCCTGGGTAATTCCACTCCTCTTCTAGTCTTTCCTTGGTGTCTTTGTTTCTTTTCACCAGGTGTCATGGATCATTAGTTCCCAAGGAATTAATACCTTTAAACACTTAAGAGCGCTTAAACACTCAGGTTGTCTTTAGACATTTACTTATCCTTTCATTCAACTGATTAAATATTTACTAATCCCCTCTTTTCAAGGGGAAGAAGATACACACATAAAAGAGGGGAATGCATCATCTAATAACAATGAGTTACTTAATATTTTACCAGTAATGATTAAATATTTTTTCTGGGTCTCCCTTCTCTACAAAATTGAACTTTTGGATAATAACATGTTAACTCCATTCCCAAAAGCCATGGCTTAAATTATAAATTTGGGGGCTGGGATTAACCTTACTCTCTGCCTTTCTGCTCCTTTCTTTCTTCTTTCTTAACTTCCTTCCTAAAAATGTTTCCACTGACAGCTCAATTAAGTGGAGCAAGCAAGGAGGTCCCTGTTGGTGCCAACTCAAAATGAATTGTGTCAAGAAAGGGTCAGCAGATTCCCATCTGGAAAGCAACAAAGGTCTTGGGCCCAGCAGCATGGGATAGAGCATTAACAGGGATGGACAAGGTGTCAAGAATTTGGCCAAACCACCATATTGCTCCATGTGTCTTTAGGAAAATTGGAAAGAAAATATCTCTTGTACACAGAGAAGTTGTACTGAGTAATAAGTGTAAGCTCCACACAATGCTCAGCACAGAGCAGATGGTTGGCAAATACTTGTGTGCTGAAGTCGTATTTGACTTAAATTGCCTCTAAAACACCTTGATCTGACCTGGTGATTTTTATAGACCTGGGGATAGCTCTCCACTGGCTTTCTCAGAGTAGTGTTATCATGTTGGTAAGCCTTCTAAAATAAAAGATTGCAGAAATATTCAGTGATTTAAAGACTTAAGTAATGCTCGGTGTTCTACCTGTAAACACGTTTGTAGTAATATTGGTTTGTTCCTTGGAGATAAACCAAATTCTTTAGACAATGGTGGAACATTCTTTCTCCCTTTGCTTGGATAGACTTGATCTAACTTAAAACTAAATGTTGAGTTAGGATGATGTCTATCTTGGCCTTTCTGAAGACCCAGGAAGCTGGTTCAAGGGTAGGTTGTCCATGGCTATTGGTTGGAATGTCTTGATGTAGGTGGATCAGTCTCCCCAAGGAAAGTGATCCCTCATTTACTTTAGCTTATTGTATCAATGCCCTTTACCATTTACCTCAGTCTTCAGTGAGTCAAAACCTGTAGGAATAATTAATACAATGGATAATGGGCATGAATTTTACTTTTTCTCTTAAACCAACGTAACATTGAAATACTTATAACTAGCTTAGCATTCAGAACTATGGTTAGTAAGTTTGTAAAAAGCATGTAGAGGTATAGGGATAGAATGATGGCCATGCTTATGAAATGTGACTATACCATCTAGTTTTCATGGACTTATCTAGCTCAAAAATTTTCAAGTTGTGGACAAATAAGTTGACTTGTCAAGAACCAGTGAAAGGAACATAGTGTTGGTATTTAAATCTCATCTCTTATTTAATATTGAACAAATGTCTTCCCTTATCTTAGAATTAATTTCCTAATCTTATAACAGCACAACATCAGAGGCTGAGTGGGATTTCCCCTGTTGTTCCAGAATCATCAATAAGCCAAAGATAAGAATATACACTAAATGCCAAGCCCTGAGAACTACAGCTACCTGCTTTCTTCTTGCAGGGCTTGCAGAGAAGGATTATTCCAGCGTAATAGGCATTACTCTCCCTCTATCCCTTGCCTCCTATTAATATAAGAAAACTGAAAATAGAACACTTGGGGGAGTGAAGTGTTAATTCTCTTCATCCCTCTGTTGAAGGCAAGAGAGGAAGGTCCAAGAGATCATTCATGAACTTGGAAATAGCTAAGGAAAAATTGATTTTTCATCCCCAGATTGAAAGTCTGCCTAGTTAATTACCAGAACTGATGAACTGGCCCTAAATTATTAAATGTGTGCTGTATGTGTGTTTACAGATGTGCAAGTACTTGCACTTACACATCAGGGGAGAGGTCACTAGGTCACCCCCTACCTCCCATCACATGTGCCCATATCCTTGTTCAAGTTTAGGAACTGGCAAGAAAATTAGATGACTTTAGGGGCAAGTGTCTCTAGATCAATTTCCCTTTAAGACCTTTAAGAGACAAAAGCATGTGACACAATAATGCTAGCTAGGGTCAGCCAGAGATGTAGTCAAATTTTGCGAGAAAAATGCCAGTGCCTACAGCTGCTGCTTGGAGGGAGCATGTTAGAGAGGGTGAAACATGTTGGAGGAAATGACAAGAAGAGATGGTGGTTCAGGGGTATAGGCAACCTCACTGTGTCCTGCCCCAACTCTGGAGGAGATAGTTCAGGAGAGAGGAGGAAGGGGATCATGTCTGATAAAGACCACTCTGCTGAAGGTGAAGGGAAAGAATGTAATGAATTAACATCAAATCCTAGTCAAATAGAATAATAATGAAACCATGGATTAGGTTTAAGACATTGTTATTAGAACAGCTTTTGGAGGGAAATCTCCAAGATTTCATATTCATAGCTAATGAGCTAGGCTCTAAATCCCCCCTCCCTAGCTAGAAGAACAGTGGTTCTTCCAGTCATATGGTGCCACCAGCTGCCAATCTTTATTTATTTAAGATTTATTTTTATTTATTTATGCATACAAGAACAAGGGTGTAGGCCAGAGGTGCAGGATGGGGTGTGAGAGGATCCACCAGAGACAGAGTGGGGAGCAGAATAGGTGGATCTACTGAAATTCATTGCTGAGGGGAGCAATGGGTGAGACAGGAGAGATCTACTGTGCCATGTGGTAATCTCCCTGGCCTGGGGTCAAACTCCTGCTGCAGTGGCTGCTGATAGCTTGATAGTGCTGAGACCTTAACCCCTGTGCCACCAAGGAGGCCCATCTGCCAATCTTTAAATGTTATCTCATAACATAAAATGTGATTTATAATATATTAAATGTTTAATTTCACCTCATCCCCATGCCACATGTCTTACCAGCTCTTGAGATTTCTGTCATATCCTATCTCTTCCCAGGTAGCTTCCTTAATAAATCCAGGTCTGTTTTCTAATCTACCTTTCCCCATTGCCTGCTACCATCTTGGCATTTTTGGGAATCTATCCTGGCTTCTCATTCCAAGTGACCACACCCTAGGTCAGGATATCACCTAGTCTTACCTCCAGACAGTTGCCACATGCTACCCGAGGGTAACTGGCTGATTGCTTGCTGTGCTTGGCAGGTCCTGAGCTCTGAACCAGGGCAGCAGCAACCTAGACGAATTTGTTTTTCCAAATTGCACAAGGATTCTTTTGGTTCACCAAGTATGTACCTGTGGGATCCTAACTACCTGGGGGGAGTTTCTTTTTCTAAGTTGCCTGAAGGAGGCCCTGTTCTTTTAAACCATTCTTCTCCCACACCATAATTTCTTGACTCAAATTATTCTGCGTGGCTGATAGAGCAATATTTTTGAAACTCAAGCAAATCTATTTTTAAAAGCTGCCCTCAAAGGACACCTCCAACATCACCTATTTATGTTTGTATGAGGTATCAATGTAGAAAGGCTGAGAGCAGACTCAACTTGGCTGTGCAATGAAACTAAGGGTGTCCTAGTACTATTAGTCTCAGACTTTAATGTGTACACAAATCACCACTGATCTAGTGAAAATGCAAACTCTTCTTCAGAAGGTCTTGGTGAGTTGTGAGATTCTGCATTTCTAACAAGTGCTTAGGTAATGCTGATGGTGCTAATCTGAAGAACACAATTTAAGTAACAAGCAAATCTTATTTAATCCCCACATATATCCCTATGAGGTGGGTATTATTTTTAATACAACTTCATGAATGAGGAAACTGACAGACTGATTAGATAATTTGATCAAGGTCACATATCTTGTAAATAGAGACTATTTCCAAAGAACAGATAATTCTGGAACCAATGCAGTAGAATATTTGTTTCTAGTATTAAAGAGGCAAAGTATTTAGTTATTTATAAAATGCCTGTGGAACATTAAATAATAGTTTGGGGGCTTGATATAGTTCATGGTCTAGCAGACTTTTCTATATAGTGCCTGATAAAAAAGTATTTGTAGACTTAGAGACAAAACTGAGGATGCCATGTAAGAACTTATATAACAAGAGAGAAAACAAACTTCCACAAATTTTCCACTTATGCAGTTCAAGACTTTATGAACACTGAATTCTGAATTTCCTATCATTTCTATATGTTGTGAATATAGTTCTTGATTTTTTTCAACCATTTAAACATGTAAAAATCATTTCTAGCTTGTGTGCCATGTAGAAATAGGCAGTGGACTTGGACTTGGCCTCCGAGTTGAAGGGTTGAAATTTGCTGACTCTTGGTGGAGTTAATTATACACATTAATGAACCTAAAGAAGCCATTAAAAATAAGCATTTAAGTAAAAGTCAGTCAGTATTCAAGTGAGTTTGATACTCGACTAGCAGTGAAACTGACCTTTGAAAAACCATTGTACTTTCTAAGAACAATGTGCAAGTCTGGACATAAAGCCTACTTTTACTCGTAATTTTCACAAAAAATTAAAAAACAGCTGGCTGAAACAATGGAAGAACTGTACAGTATACTATGCAGTGTGTTTTATGTATAATTCTTTATATTTTACTTTAACAATATCTTGAGAAAATATAAATAGGATTTTTATTTGACCTTAAATCATCTTGGCATATAACCAGATGGTAAAGTGTCCTGGGTGCAGAGTTTAGCTCTCTTGTGCTTCTATTTTGTGCATTTAGCTACAGGGATTATAGGCCCCAAATTGCAATTTTATGGAAATGCTGTCTCTGTCATCAGGTGAATAGTCTGGAATACATTAGAGAAATTATAGAAATCACTCTATGGCTTGAGGCACTTTATTACTAGACCACCCTAAATTACTGTATTAATAACTTCAGAAAAGTTTCTCATTAGCAAAAAACACAGTGGAATAAAAATAAAGGAGCCCTAGGACCTGAAGATATAAATATTGCAATTTATTTTCAAATGCATAGTTGTTTGTTTCCCCTCTATATGAAGACGTTCAGTTGTTAGCAGGAGTGAACAGAAAATACGCAGCTTTCCCATTTGGCATTTGGTGACTTCAGAATTTGCCAGGCATTGAAGGGAGCCCTCTGCTGTTAGTTATGTTTATTACGGTGTAATTTGATTTATGGCGTGTTGCGCCCTTCCTTGAACTTACTCAGGTTTTTATGTTTCTCTTATGATTTACATTTCGCATAACAAAGAAAACATAAATTCCTCGATGCCAGCTGGCATGGTTAATAATCTGTCAATTCTGCCCTTTTTGAACTATACCATAGCTCTGGAACATCTGGCCGTTTCCAATTTCCATGTTAGAGTGGGGTTTTGACCTCTATTTCACTATCAAATGGGTCTCTTCGGTGGAATAACTCTGCTTTCTTGATTAACTTCACCAATCACCCCCTTCCTAGTGAATATGAGGCTTTACACCTTAATGGCTTAGAAGATAATTTTGCAGTTTTCAGAGGAAACGATGATTCTCCTTTGCTCCTCTATAAGATTCTCCTCCCCATTAATTCTGAAAGCTCCTTGAATCTTAGTCCCTGGACCCTTCATTTAAAAAAAAAAATTCTATATTTGTAGCATCTGAGAACTCATCTATTCTCACAAACCTAGCCATCATGGCTAAACTAATAAGCTTTTAAGCCCTAGAGTGGAGCAGGGAACGAACGTTTATTGGGGACTGTAGGCGAGCGCGGTGATGCTCTCTCCGCATGTCAGATATACATACACACATGCATCAAATGTATATCATATAGGGATAGAAAAATGGATATCGAAACATAGTTCTTTGTCTATGTTCTTTCGCTGGCATCAAACTATCTTTTGTACCCCCACTATCTTAAAGGTCACATTTCTTCCCAGCTCTAATTTTAGAATTTTAAGTTCTTCCCACTAGCCCCCCACATCTTTTCCTTCTGCCTTTTCTGCATGTCCCTTCGCACCACTCTTCCTAGCACTTCCCTCCCCCTTTGAATCTATCCACAATGTTTCTATGGGGCTTAAAGATTCAGTGTCAAGTGTTTTATTTTAATATTTTAGGCCCTTCAAATTTTGATTTTGCCTTACTAATTTAACATCCTTCTTCTAACAAGTTTGTTCCAAATAGTCCAGCCTCTTCATTGCCTTCATTTCTTACCTACACCAGGTCTTACACTATGAATTATGCTTCTATGTTCTCTCTACTTTCCTAGAATTAGCTCCCATTTGAAATATTAATATAGCCATTAAATCTTCCCTAATAGTTGGCCGGAATTGACATGGCCCTTTCTAAGTTACCTGTTGGCATTCATCATTAGTTCTGTACATTGTAGAATTTTATTGTATACTAAAATTTAATGCCTGTGTATATTCTCTGGACTACTCTTAATTTTCCTTTAATAAATCTTCTCTCATTCATGGTTCTATATGTGTCTGAGGTTAAGAATATGGGCTGGTATACCACACTGAGCTTAGTCAATTACTTAAACCCTCTAAAATTCATTTTCTTCTGTAAATGGAATTAGTGATATCTCTCAATCTATTTCATTTTGATGCTTGAATTTAAAATGAAATAATGTGGAGAAATGCTTCAAAGCTTTCCAACTCATCTATTAAGATGATGCTTAACCTCTACTCGCCCCTACCCTCAGATATTACTAATATAAGGTCATGGAATTTCCTTCTCAGGATACCATTAAAAAGGTCACAGCTACCATGAGGAAAGGACATTTTCTCTCCGAAGACATACCAGATCTGCCCAAGTGAAAGACGGAAGTCAGTGTCCCCAACCTAGCTTGTCATTCTTCCCATTCATAGACTTTGATAGTTTCTATTTCTATTTATGCAAAGGCTCTTGAAATATTGGTCTGTAGTTACTATTTATACTCTAGCAATCTGGGGTCAAAGCTTACAAGTATACAGAAATTGCTATTTAAAAGTGATCAAAGACATCTTAATTGTCTAATTGAATAACTTTCTTCAGTTCCCATCCTCCTAGATCTCTCTGTAGCATTAGATGCCTAATGGTGTCCACTTAATGGTAGAGATGTAAAATGTGGTTTGTAGAAAAAAGAAATGTTTTCAATTAAAAAGATCACAAAAGAAAAGACAGATTTGACTACATTGGAGTGGAAGACATCTCTACAGCCATAATTTCATAAAAAACAAATGAAAGGCAAACAAAAACTTGGAAAAAATTGCTACACTTTTTACAGTCATATTAATATTCCTCTAAATTACATCAAAGACATAAACACCCGAGTACAAATATCACAAGCAAACAAATCACAGTATAGAAAATGCAAATATCATACATATATGTTCAGCTTCACTAATAATGAAATTTGGCTCCAGTATCAGGTTCTATCCTTTTCCTTTTGAAATGTTTCAGAACTATATTACACTTCTTTTGAATATGTTCCAAGAAATTCTGATTAACCTGCCCAAACTTCTTCATGTTGAGCCCCAAATACTGTACCATCCTGACTATGCATGCTTGATGGTGTCAGCTAGGCACAAGCTTCTTTTATTCAGAATGTAACAGGGCACGTGTACCCTAACACCAATCCTAAAGACGACATTTACTTGGAAAGTCATATTTATATTAAGCTATCTCATTAATAAAATGTATCTTCCATCACTCATCTAATTAAGGATAGAATCTAGGAAAGACAAACAAAATCACATCTCATTCTGTTAAAGAATCAGTGATGGGTTGTTTAAAAAGGAGAACAAAAAATAATCCATTTCCATCTTAATACTGCTTTGTGTCAGTATTGTAGGTTTGTATCCTTGGTTCAAGGTTGCAGATCTTTCAGTGATATATTACCTTCTCAGTGATACATTAGCTGCCAGACATAAAGTCAGATCTACATTGCCAAGAGCTTTCTTATCTCCATGAACAATCTATTTTCCCCTCACTATATTAAAATATGTCCTTTGGGATGCGGGTTTAGAAAAATATCCCTTCTTTTAAAACTTATCATTTCAAATGGAACTAACTTTGCAAAGATCTTACAGATGTTCTTTCCTGCACCCATAAGCCAGGTACCATTACTGAGTGTGAGTGCCAGACACTTTATGTACACAACTGATTTAACTTTGTGACATGTCTGGAGCATAGGATAGAATTTTCATGTTTGTTGTGTTGAATTTCCCAGACATGAACTAGAACCTGTGTCTCAGATAAAATCACTTAAGTTTGTAAGCGACATAAAGTTTTACTCTCAATTGAATTCAAGCTCATTGGACTGTTGAGCCCATGTTTTTCCACCTTACTTCATTTTTTAAAAATCTTTCTTTTCAAGCTTCTGTACAGCAAAAGAGACATTAACCAAAACTAACAGACACCCTACCAACTGGGAAAAGATTTTTACACACAATACATCTGATAAAGGACTGATAACAAAAATTTACAAGGAACTCACACAACTCAACAAAAACAAAGCCAACAACCCAGTCAAAAAATGGGCAGAAGAGCTCAAAAGGCACTTCTCCAAAGAA
>PVIJ01025572.1:0-10477 GCA_004024925.1 Scalopus aquaticus
CTGGCCTACACCCCAGCTCTCAAATGCATAAATAAATCTTTAAAAAAAAAAAAAGACAGACTGACAGACATTAGCCAACAGGCACACCTACAAAGCAAATGCTCATCTTCTTTTATCATCAGGAAAATGAACATGAAAACCAAGAGGTACCACCATATATCTTGAGACTGGTCCAAATCAGAAAGACCAGAAACAAGAAATATTGAAGATTTAGAGAAAAGGGAATCCACTTTTACTCTTGGTGGGAATGTAAACTTGTCTATCCTCAATGGAAAACAGAATGGAGATTTCTCGATAGTACAAGTAGTTCTACCATGTGATCCAACAAAGCCATGCATCTACCCACAGAATGCAAAAAATACAAAAAGGGATGTATACATGCACTCCTAGGTTCATTCAAACACTATTTATGCTATCTAGGCTATGGAAACAATGTAAGTGAATATGTTCATCTTAACCTGGTAGAGAAATAAAGTTCATCTTTTAAATATTTTCCCTAAAATTCACACAAGTTAGAGAACCATGTCAGGAAATTATCATGAAATAAGTTCTCTTCACAGACTTTTGCAAGGCAGCGAGTCATCTCTCCTCCCAAGACTGCCCACCTGTGACTACAAGGTCTCTCTTTCAACAGGCCTGGTCCTTTTAGGACAACTCTTTGTGCCCGCTCGTGTCTGTGCAAACATCCTTTACTCCCCTCCCCTTTTTATAATAAATGTGTCCTTTTGAATTCAACTATCTCTTCTTTGTGGGGGAACTCACATGGGGAAACTCACCATGTGCCACTGACAGCTCTGGTGAAACTTATCTCAGAGGTAACACAAGGACCCCACTCTCTGAACCCAGCACCTCTTCAAAGCGACTTCAACCTTAAAACTCAGTTAATGTCATTACCCATTCTGTAAATGGGTATTTTTTTTTTATTTCATACATTTTAATCACAAATTAATTTGATTTTTAAAAAAAATTTGTAGGCATGTGCAGAACCTCTTCAATGACTCAATCTAAATTCTGTGTAAAATAAATAAATAAAATAAACTTTCATCTTACAGATGTGCCTGGAGATATAATCATTCTTAAATACAAAAGTGTCAACATTTAAAACTGCTTGAGTTTCTTTACATCTGTGGATCTGAACAAGCATATTTTATGATAAAATTATTATAAAAGGGATAGAGAGCTTGTGAGGGATAAATTTGTGTTTATGATCTGTTAGCAAGGAGTTTGTCACAGGATAATTGACATTATTTCGTTTGCTAACTTCCATGACTTTCAGAATAAAGCCAACCTCTTTCTTATAACATAATATGATTTTCCTGGTTATCTTTCATTGGTATACTAGTTTATCACTTCTCTCATCCTTTCAACTTCAGTTTCTCATTCCCTGAAATGAAAAGCAGCTCTTTCTCCTCTTAGATCAGCCTCCTCCTATCTGGAAATTTGAGCAAATCACTTCCCTGAAGGAATGAACTGAACCATTTCCCTCAATCATTTGTTCTAACTTCCTTCCCTCCAAAATTCCGACATGAATAACTGTACTGGTACCTAAATTCCCATTATTTTTTTTTATTTGTATTTATATACATACCCTTAAATTCCTCAAAGTTCAAAGGGAAGTAGAGTAGTATATGTATATTTTTGTATATCAACAATATAGCATGAAACCTGATACCTTCATTTATCTTGTGAATAAAACTGAATGTCTTTCCATTCCAAAGAAAGCTAAACTACACACCTCCTTTTAAACCACATACACATATTTTGCTGATACAAAATGTAATATAGGTAAAAAAAACTCTATCCAGGGTTACTTTATTCTCTTAAAATTTCATTTCATAGAATAAAAATAAACTTTCCGTATGTTAATAAATTTTGCCAAATAAAATTTTTCTTGATACAGACTACACATTTCCAGAGTACATTTGATTAGGGAAAAAAATAAAATTTATAATCAACAAAGACACTGTATATGTTTTCACCATCTGTCTGTATATATTTTCACATTTTATATTAGATGAGTGGATAAACCTGTCCATAATTTTTGTAAATGGTTTATTCGTTTGTTTGTTTATTTATTTACTTTTTGCATTGAAGAACTGGGGTGTAGGACAGAGTTGAGGTGTAAGGATTCACCAGAAACAGAGTGGGGAGCAGGATAGGCAAATCTACTGAAATATACTGCTGAGAGTAGTGGATGAGACGGAGAGGTCCGCTGCTCCATAACTGGGTTAATTCCCTGACTGGGTATTAAACTTAGGCTGCAGGGAAAATAGCAATGAGTCTTAACCCCTAGACACCAGAGAGGCCCTGTAAACTGTTTTTAATTATCTGAAAATCCAAGAATTTACTTTGTTCGCTAGTTGGTTAGGTCTTTACAGATGAAAAATATAAATACTCATTTTGTTCTTTAGAGAAGAGAAACTTGCTGCATTGTATATCAAACTTTCCTGTCATCAACTGTTATCTCTCAGTCCTGACAAATTAGACATTGTCCATGAAAACTTTTAAAGATAATGCTTGTTATATCTGTCACTATACATACCTTCTTTTGGCTCTCTTTATTTAGGTAAAAAAAAAAAAAAAAAAATTTTTAAAGCAGTTAATATTTTCTAAGTTGTCTAATAGTTCATGTACATTTATGCTATGCTGTGTAATTCATAGGGGTAGAATTGTGGAAAAGACAATATTTACCAAGTATTTTACATAGAGCTCACATTAATCTCATATAATCTCACAAAACTGTAGTTATCATATTTAAATAAGGAGTTATCCCATTGAACCCTTGGAGAGAAGCATTATAACACCAAGATTATGACATACTAAGTTACAGATAGTTATCAGAAATGGTAACCAGAGGGCCTCCCTGGTGACACAACTGGTTAAGCACAGCGCTGTGGAGCCGCCTGCTGCTGCAGTGGCGAGTTCAATGTCTGGCCGGGAAGATTCCCACATGGCACAGCAGACCTCTCCTGCCTGGCCCGCTGCTCCCCTCAGCAGTGTATTTCTGATCTGCCTGTTCTGCTCCCTACTCTGTCTCTGGTGAACCCCCTCACAGCCCCACACTGCTGGCCTGCACCCCAGCTTGTATGCAAAAATAAATAAATATTAAAAAAGTAAAGAAATGATAACCAGAAAACAAAAAATGACATTTTATGTCAAAAATATTACCATATAAAATTTTACTCCATACGGTTCTAAATCTACACATTTGTCATTCTGCTAAAAATAGCCAACCAGGTAACATTTGTATTTCTATCTTGATCAAAAGTTAAGTTGTTGAGGTTGTTTCTATTTATCACTTATCAATCCTTAATTCATTCCCTCTTAATTTATGACCTTGTACTGGAAGTTAATATTACTTTTCAAGTTATTAGTTTCTTGTAGTTCTTAACACTTTCAGTTTAAGTTTTGGAAAGTTTTCCTGTCAAATTCTGTTGAACCAGACACTATTTCTTCTATCTCAGTGATAAGATAACAACACCTATATCCTGCACAATAATAGGAACCAGCTACCAAATGAGTGTCATTTTCTCTTATACACAGGGAAAACTCTGAAAGTTAAGACTGTCTTTCACATTCTACAACAGCAACAGATAAGCAGAGTGAATTAAATGTTTTATTCTAAATTTCTAGAGAGAGTATCTCAAAGATCAAAGTGATAGTTGAGGGTATAAATTTTATTAAATTTGGATATAATAATAACATGTAAAAACATTTGGTAATCTCTTAAATAAAATTCTTAAAGTAAATGTTATATTGTTACTCTGGTTAACTAATGTCACAAAACAAGAAAACTGAGAGGAATAATAAAATATGAAATCAAATCTAAGATGAATTTGTAATGTTTTCACATTAAAGAACTTTCTAAAATGACTAAATATATTTGACTTAAAATTGAACATTAAAAATATTTCCCTTCCAAAACATGTTTTATAATGATTATGCTTCCTAGCACCACTTATATAAAGTAATTACTTTAGTTTTTGTCAAAATGCCAAGTTTGTAAGGGTGATTTGTTGTGCTAATAAAGAAAACATTATTTTGAAATTCTCTAGCATAAAAGTGGTAAGTATGTAAACAATACTACCCAAAATTAAATTAAATAAATAGGTACAAAGTCTGTTGGTTACAATTCCAAAAGTATACCTTCTATAAAAATCATGTTTGTAAATTATGGCAAATTTACTTGGGGTCAATTTATGCCCTCAAAGAATAACTGAAGTCTATGTGTGCGCTTCAGTAATCTCATTTATGATGCTTAGATATTATAAGCTCTGTTAAGGCGTACTGCTTCAGACCCTGGTGGCAGTGATAAATTATATATGGTATATGAATAATTATGAATTTCCAAATTTCAAATTCCAAAAACACATATGGTTCAAAGGCTTGAAAAAAACCTTGCAGGACTCTGCTATAATTCTAAATCAAAAGTTTGGTTTGCTTTTTAAAAAAAAAGTATGGTGTAATATAGATTTCTATAGTATTTTACATAATTAATGAAAATATACTTTACTGTGTTGTCATAAGCTTACTGACTAGTTTTAAAAAATAGGACATGTTTTTCTTCTTCCAAGACTAGTAAATTATATTATTTCAAACCTCTACAAATGCATATTTTCACACCCTGTCCACCACCAGTGCCCCAATAATTCTCCACATTCCACTGGGCCCCTTCTCTCACCCCTACCCCATCAAGCCACCCATGCCCTCTGGTCGAAAATGTTTTGGGGCAAATGTTAAAAGATATAAACCTATTTTACCTTAATAAACATAGTTTGGGAAAAAGTGAAATAAAATCTGTTTAATATAGATGTCGAATTATGAAAACACACACCTGAAACTTATATATTTATAATGTCATGTTACTTGAATTAAAAAGAATGATAAAAATAAAGAAATATGGGGCCTCCCTGGTGGCGCAGCGGTTGAGCGCTGCGCTGTGGAGCTGTCGGCAGCAGCGACGCGAGTTCCACACCCGGCCGGGGAGAATCCCACATGGTGGGGCAGACCTCTCCTGCCTCGACCGCTGCTCCCCTCAGCTGTGTACTTCTGATCTGCCTGTTCTGCTCCCCACTCTGTCTCTGGTGAACCCTCTCGCCGCCCC
Organism: Scalopus aquaticus; assembly: GCA_004024925.1. NCBI lineage: Eukaryota > Metazoa > Chordata > Mammalia > Eulipotyphla > Talpidae > Scalopus > Scalopus aquaticus. The sequence goes on from PVIJ01025572.1 coordinate 5,105, forward strand.
ACACCTCTGGCCTGTACCCCAGCTTGTATGTAAATAAATAAATTAATAAAAAAAATAAAGAAACATGAATCTCCAGGACCACCACTTAAATATAAAATTTCTTCTCTTTCAATAGATGATAGATGACAGATGAGAAAGAGAGAGAGAGACAGAGAGAGACAGAGAGAGAGAGAGAGAGAGATCTGTATGTTAAATTCCAATTATATTTTGGAAGTAATTATGTCTAAACTAAACGAAAACTGGTTTAGAAAAGAAAATGAAAAGTCATTTTCTTCTAGCTCAGTAATAATCTTTAAAAAATAGATAATGTAAGAGGAAAAAACATGGATTATAGTAACATCACTTGGTGTTAATAAGCTATCTTATAAAGCAAACATCTAGCTCTTCCCTTAACTTGACCAGAGACGTATCATACTGCCCATAAACCTTTAAAAGAAGACCTGCTTACATTAGGATTATAAGCAAGAAAGGCCTTCAGGCCCCAAGGAATGTACTCTAAGTCACAGTGCCTGTTGTCCACGTGATAGAGACAAGGAGAAATATGCACAGGGCTGCACTGTGCGAGCTCTGAGCTTTGTGAGACTGGGGCAGGAAGCAGTGGTGATGATGTTTTTCACCTTGTGGAGGAACTTCCTATTTCAAAACTTGGGTAGAGTGTTTTTTAGTAAACTAAAAAAGGTGGGGATTATATGCAAATATGTGCATAAAATTGCTGCACTCATTGACACAAAGTTTGTCAAGATAATAATTAAATTATATTCTATCCCTTTTGCCTCCTATATTCTACTAATTTGTCAAAGTTGCTGCTAATCAGAAAAAGTTTTTGCTCATCAAAAAAAATTTACCTGTTCACCAGTAAAGTTAGAAGTTCCCTCTCATGGTGCACTGAATTGTCTTAGAATCAGAGCAAAGCAAGCAATTTATTTATTTACTTTTAATGATTGTAACACGCAGTAAAGAAGCTTGGTTGAGAGTCCTTGATTGGCAGTGTAACAGGGTGGTCCCCAGGAAAGGGTGTGTTCCAGGTTCTCTGCCCCATCCAAGGAGGGTGAAGCTGAGCAGGAGATAAAAGCTGGAGAAGAAGAGAGAGAGAACAGAACATACAGAAGAGACAGGAGAAGGAAGTGAGAAGGATGGGAGCCAGAAGAGGCACAAGGAGCAGAGAGACATATAAAGAAGATGCACTGACCTGGACTGATTGAAACAGATGTGGGTGAGAAACCTGTGGGGAGGCTGACTATGGCAATGTTGATTTTGGTTTTGATTTTGCTCTGTTCCTCTCAGAATTGTTTGACTGTTTCTGACCCTTTTGTATGGGTCCTTGCAGAGGGCTGTTTTGGTTCCTCCCAGAATTCTCTGGCTGTTTCTGATCCTTTTCCGTGGGAGCCTGTGAAAATGTGCTTTAGACTTGTGGTAGGCTTTTGGGCCTTGTTTTGGGCCAATCCCATTTGGGTGGACTTTTACCCACAAGGGGTTGGGTAACTTTGGGTGCTTGATTTAGATACTATATTCTTTGTCTTGTCTGTCTTTTCTAAGTGTATTAAAGTTTCTTTCCACTAAAGGTCTTGTATATTTTGTATTGATGCGGCAGATGGTAGAACCTATTTAGAATGGGCAGGTTTAGGGGTTCTGGGGGTGTCCCTCTCCCTGCCCTGTAACAGCAGTACACTGTATGTATTTTTACACACTATTTCCAGGAGAATCATGCATCCTTACTCCATGGATGAAGACAATAGAACCTTTGCATATAGAACTCTCCCATACTCTACCCTTTGAAACACTTCCTTTGGCTGATTTTGATTTGTATTATTTTATACAATAAACCATAACCATGTTTATACTAACTTTACAGTTGTTTTTTATTGAAGATTTATTTATTTATGCATACCAAGCTGGGGTACAGGTCAGAGGCATGGGGCGGCGAGAGGATTCACCAGAGACAGAGTGGGGAGCAGTACAGACAGATTGAAGGAAATACACTGCTAAGGGGAGCAGCGGGCAGGGCAGGAGAGGTCTGCCGTGCCATGTGGGAATCTCCCTAGCCGGGCATCGAACTCGCGTCGCCACTGCAACAACTCCACAGCACAACGCATAACCACTGCACCACCAGGGAGGCCCAATATACTAACTTTATATAAATTATGTGAGTTTTAATGAATTATTGACTCATGAAGTGGTTTGGGTAACTTCCAAACTTGTAGGTGACATCAAAAAGGGGGCAGATATGGGAAATTTGCCCTAAACATTTGAAGTTTGGCTAGTAAGTGCTTCTTCAAAAGTCCAGCTCATAGAATTCTAGAAAAGCCTATTTTTTCCTATTGTTTATGCAAGATACTTTCACAAATTTTGCTTAAAATATTGCTGTTGTCAGAAAACAGTACACAGATGATGAACTTTCAGAAAATTTCAAGTTGATAAATGTACCTAATGCCAAAGTGTGTGTCTTTTACTAGGGTAAAAAAGCATGACTGCCCAACTGTCTTTAAAGACATTTACATCAAAATATTAGAAATATGCAAATGATATTTCAAGATTTAGGACAAATATAAATCAAAATCCAAGGAAAGAAAAACTTTTTTTTTTAATTACTAATCACATACCAGTGGTGGTTAGTTGATTTAGAGGCACTTTATTCATTCAAAGCCTTATAGGAAGTTACTATTGCCCCATTTTCACATTTGAAAATTTAGGCCTTGAAAGATCCACTGACTCACCAATGTCATAAAATGTAAATATTGGAACAAGGCATTTAAAATTATTTGCCTAATTTGAAAGACCAAACACTTTCTGATGGAGGAAAGAATAGAAAATCTAAAGGAGGCATCACAAGACCAGAACCTGGCTTACACGATGCCAAGAGCTGGAGGTGTGTGTGTGTGGTGGGGTGGGGGGGTGTAGAAGGGAATAACATAATCACTTCAGACAGGTTTCAGATGCTATAGGGAGTGTCAGGAGCACAGACCTGAAGATGAAGATGGGAGATTAAGGGCCATTAATTTCTGGCCCCTTTCAAATCCTACATAATCAACAACAAACAAACTATTCCTGGAAGAAATGACCTGTGTCTAGGCAACTGTCCTTTATTCTTATGTCTCTTTCCCTAATAAACCTGTTCTTTAAATATAATTAACGTTTCTGTCTTGTGGAGAAACTTGCTTGAGAAACTCGCACGTGCTGCAGAAAGGGGAGCTCTGGTAAAACATTTCCTGAGTGAACCCAAGGAACCCACTCTCCATCGACTCCAAAAATCGACATCATTTTGCACTTCACTAATTTGCCTCCATTATGGGAAAAGCCAAAACACCAGAGGAAATTTTAAATTGCAGCTAGGGCTTCTCGTTGCATCATTACTGAAATCTCACAAAATTTATTTGCATATGGGTTCCTTCTTCGATGCAAACAAAACAATTTGTGAAAATCAAAAAAGAAAAAAAAAACAAACACAAAATAACCCAAAGTATTCATGAAACAATGTTGTATAGTGATACAAGCAATCCAAAAATACTTTATTTCTTCTCAAATGGTCATAATTCAACAGATGTATTTTCATAAGATCCTAGAGCCTAGATTTCTAATTTGTTTTAATATTCAGAGTATGAGTAGGAGCAGCTGCATTAACAGCAGGGTGACTAGGAATTGTTTAGCTTAAAGGGTATAGTGACAGCAAGAGACAGGAGCAGTTTCTCTATAGAGCTGGCAGAAGGGTGTAAGACAGGTCCTGGCATTCTTGGTGGCTTTTTAGGCATTTAATTATCTTTTGTAGAGTGACAGCCAGGTACAGGGCAGGCTGGGGGGCTGGGAGGCCAGGAGGTTGGCAGGCCTCCCAGCCCCTGGGTATCTTCACTCTCTCTGGGCTCTCTGGCGATCTCATGGTCTCTCTTCTGCACCCTGAATAGTCCTCTGATCCACACTCTGCTTGCTGCTGCTGCTGTCCTGCTGCTGCTACGTCTGTTTCTTCTTCTTTGCTTATAAGCCCAGTCACTGGGCTCAGGAGTGCCCACTAGCGCATGCCCACACACTTCTTCAGGTGACTGCCATCAGGCATATGTGCAGGCCCGCAGGGGTCTATCATTGGTGGTAATGGTGGTAGGGCGGAAAAACCTGATGATTCTTTCATTTACATCACAAAGGGATTCAAAATTTAAAAAAATATATTATTTTATTCTCCCAGGCACTGATGACATCTTAACACACAGAGATATAATAGCTGGATATTTCTCCATAGTAATCGTACCCCTTTCAAAGCCCTTCCTTACCCCATATCATAATCCATTTTATAGAATCAGAGTTGGCATAAGATTTGCACTTGAAAACTGAAGATTACAGACAAAACCATTGCTTGTTTTCTTTTGCATGCAAATGACTTGGTAGGGGGGAGTGAGTGATTGATGTAACTTGGCATGTGTCTTTTACTAGACCCCTCTCTCAGTTCTCATATCCACTCTTTTCTGTGGTTTGTTAAAATAACAATCATAATTTTTGATATCTGTAATAGTCATTGAGATTCTCTTTTTCAAGCAGCAATGTCCACTCAATTCTTAACCTATCTAAAGAATGCAAGGCATCACATACTCTTTCAGTCCGAAACAAAATTGCACTGATGCAAAGGCTAAGAAATCAAATAGCCCAAGATTTGTGGTATATATACATAACGGAATATTATTCAGCAATCAAAAAAAAATGGTTTCACTTATAGGAGAAATGTAGGGGAATCCAATAAGGGATCAGGAAAATAAAGAAAAAAAAACTACAATAAATTAAAAACAAAATCAACAGGCAACGATACTGGGCAGGAGGGGGAACTAAAACTGGTCAAGGGCCTGGCCCAAATTGCTTAACAGTCACTATCATAGTTCTGCACCAACGTGCACAATTGCAAGACTACTTAAATTTAAGGGAAAACAATGGGATTTATTTAACAAACAGGGAAAAACAAAGTTACTGAGGCCAAGAAATGCCTGTTTACCTTACTTAAAGCAATGTCCAGTCCTTTAACTCCTAAATAAGAAACAACAAAGGTGGTGTCTTCCTGCCACTGAGGACGTGGAGCATCTCTTCCAAACAAAAGGCCACGTGTCCAAGATGACGTCTTCTTGCCTCTGCAGACACAAAGCAGCCAGACTGTAGGCCAGGTTCCAACTCACGAGGAAAGCATAGGACACAACTGGAGATGCTCCCAGAGCTGCCGTGGTGCCCCAGCACATCATCAGGCCAGCAACACTGAAAACAGCAACTACAGCGGCCAGATGGCTCAACAGACTGCACTCATGCTACATTTTAGGAAGGTGCCGCTCTAGGACTTTGCCTTCTTTCTTCAGCTACAGTAAAAACAAAACCAGGAGCAGTTTCCATCACTCGGTTACTTGAAAAGCC
>PVIJ01025573.1:0-10474 GCA_004024925.1 Scalopus aquaticus
ACAGTAAAATATTTTATCATTTAAAATATTTGCCTCTACTTACTCATATGATGATTCTGATCTTTACTCTTGAAAAAGTAACCTAAACTTTTTCAGAAGAAAATCAATTGTTATTGATGATTAACAGCAGCTTTTTGTACTACTTAAACAGTAGAATGTGTTTTGTGTTTATCAAAATCTACTGTGTAAAGGCAATCTGAGAACCCCAGAAAGATTGGGAGATACTTGAAATATGCCTGAGGTAATGGAAATTATAGTCAGAAATAAAGACATTGCTACCATGCCAATTCCAGATTTAAAATAAATTTTGGATGACAAATATGTTTATTATTTGTACTTGATGAGCAACTAGGAAAATGTCATTTCTATTTCTTAATAATTTTACCAAAATATAACAGTTCATAAAATTACAAATGTTGTATAAAGTGAATTGAGAATTTAATGGAAATTATTTTCCCTTCTAGGCTAAACTTTCCCAAATATAAGAATTTTTTAAATAAATGCATGCATATAAAAAATGGCCAGTTAGACGCTGAAGATTGCCATCAAAGTGGCTATTGTATCTGTTGGAAGACAACATATTAAAACTATGATAAACATATGAGAAAAAAAAGAATATCTAACGTTTCCTATGATGAAGATTTCAGCTATGTGAACTATTGACTTAGGTAAAAATCGATGCCATAGGGCCTCCCTGGTGGTTCAGCAGCTGAGCGCTGCTCTGTGTAGCTGTCGGCAGCAGCGATGCAAGTTCGATGCCCAGCCGGGGAGAATCCCACATGGCGCGGCAGACCTCTCCTGCCTCGCCTGCTGCTCCCCTCAGCAGTGTATTTCTGATCTGCCTGTTCTGCTCCCCACTCTGTCATGGTGAACCCTCTCGCCGCCCCACGCCTCTGGTCTATACCCCAGCTTGTATGGATAAATAAATAAATCTTTAAAAAAAAATCAATGCCATTAGCCATTGAAGTCCATGTATTATTCTTTAATTTAGATCCATCATTTCTAACAGAAAAATTACAACAAACACCTCTGCTGTCTCACCCGCTGCTCCCCTCAGCAGTGTACTTCAGTCGATCTGCCTGTTCTACTCCTCACTCTATCTCTGGTGCACCCTCTCACTGCCCCACACCTCTGGCCTGCACCCCAGCTTGCATGCATGCATAAATAAAATCTTTTAAAAAAAAGGATTGTCGTATACCCTTTACCCAGATTACTCAATGTCAAAGTTGTTAAAACATTATCATTTTTTGTCTATCTATCTATCTACCTAACTATCTATCAATCATCCACCTTCCTATGTTTTGACAGTTTGGAAAGTGTAATTTGACTCTTATTGAATGAGAATCTAATACAAAAATTAGATGGGTTCTCTAGGCTACAGATTTTTACTGATCTGAATACTGCCCTGTTCGGGAACCGATGCATCTTACAATTCTTGAGATCGTTTACTCCTTGTTTTTGTCTTTAGACCTACATTTTATGAACACCTACTGACCAAGAGCTTTGCAATGTAGGGTTTTTGCCTAAAGGTCAAGAAAGAGGCTGTGTGCCATTTCAGTGATACTAGTACACCTGAGCTTTACATATCAAGAATTGAGCAACTTGTCACCTTTGGTATGTTCAATCAGTCTGAGAACCCAAGTTCACCCAATAGCTTACAACAGAGAGCCTGTTTCCAGCTACGAGGGGTTGACAAGCCACAGCACAAACATGTTCCTATTTTTTAACTTTTTTTTTGATATCTATATTTTTATTGTTATTTATATCTTTTACATTTTGTATTCCCCTTGGGTAACCCATGACCATTCACCTGTGATCCATCTCCGTGGCCCCTTGTGTTCTTTTCTACTCCATTTTGTGATGTTACCCTTCCCTTCCCCCCGCCCTCCCTCCCTTGAGTGTCTCTCAAGGGAGATTTGATTTCCTTATAGTCTTGTTACAAGTGAAACCATTCGATATTTTTCTCTTTCTTTCTGGCTTATTTCACTGAGTATGATCCCCTCTAATTCCATCCATGTCGCTGCAAATTGCATGTATTTATCTTCTTTGAATGCTGAATTGTATTCCATTGTGTATATGTAGCACATCTTCTTGATCCAATCATCTATTTTTTGGACATCTGGGTTGCTTCCATACCTTTGCTATTGTGAACAGTGTCGCAATGGACATACGGGTACATGTATCCTTTTGAATTAGTGTTTTTGTGTCCTCTGGGTAGATTCCCAAAAGTGGGATTGCTGGGTCGTATGGAAGTTTCATTCTTAGCAGTTTGAGGAACACCATACAGTTTCACAATACAACCGATAAAGAATTGATAACAAAAATTTACAAGGAACTCACACATCTCAACAAAAACAAAGCCAATAATCCAGTCAAAAAATGGGCAGAAGAGCTCAAAAGTCACTTCTCAAAGGAAAAAAATCAATTGGCCAGCAGGTACATGAAAAAATGTTCAACATCACTTATAATCAAGGAAATGCAAATCAAAACCTCAATGAGATACCACCTTACACCTGAGAGGATGGCACACATTATAAATACAGGCAACAACAAATGTTGGAAAGGATATGGAGAAGTACTCTCCTACACTGCTGGTGGGAATGCCAACTGGTCCAACCACGAACATGTTCTTTTCTGCTCCTGCATGAGTTTCTTGCTTCAGTACATGTGACAGACTATTAGTGAGAAGAGATGAGCATTAAAGGCTGATATTATGGAATTTCGAAACAAGTTATGTTTTCTTGTTGATTTTATTAAATTTAGCCTACTGTACAAATTAGGAAATGCTAAGTATCCAAAATATATGTTACATCAGGTCACCATTGTTTGAATGCTTCTTTGTCCATGCAGATATATCACTTTATAAAAAGAAGACATAGGGTTATGCCAAGGGCCAAGACATTGTTAAATGTATCAGAATTTTCACATTGTTTTGTATTTTTCACTGAAGTTTGAATAAGCTGTTCTGGAATATGAGGCAGAAATAGCACTTTACTTTTAATTTTTATCTCTTTGTTTCTGTTGACGGAAAGTAGTTGTCTTGTTGGTTTTAACACCATGTAAAAAATAACTTTCCTGTGTCATGTCTATGGTTATTATCCCTGATTGAATTTGTAACTGTCAGTAAAAATTGCCACTGTAGTTGATAGCATGTTTGTTAAAACCATAATGTAGTGTTCTAAATCTGTAACATAACGGCCCATATCAAATTACATAATTTTTTGAAATTCACGTTTTTAGATAGTTTATAGAGCATTTGGGAAAATTTATAATAAAGGTGCATACACACCCCATTCTTTCTCTCTCACATTATTATCATCAATCTGTACAGTGTAGGGAGAGGGAAAAGTTATAAAATGAAAGCTATTGTATTTGTAAGAAATATCTAGCTCACTTAAACTGTTCATTGAAAAATTCAAGTCTGTTTTGACACAAAGACCCTCTTACATTTAACTATTCATGCTCATTTCTCTACTGCTACCAGACAGTGAATTTTTATCAATGTGTATTTTTATATAATTGTAATAAATATTATAAACTTAAAACGAAATATATTGTTATTGATAAATTTATGCCTCTGCTTGAAATATAAATATCAATAAAAAGTTTTATAAAACATTCTGATTTTAATGTATTTTATAAAACTTAATTTGAGTCTCTTGCTTCGAAATCAGGGGGCACACAGACACATAAAAGAGGAAAACAAGGGGATTATACAATAAAAAGAATTCAAGAAGGTATAACAATCCAAAGTTATGCATAGCAGATGTTCGCATTTGATTAAACAAAACTTGACACAATTTACAAAAGGAATAAGTAGAAAAATGTATAATTCTTACTGGAGATACTAAAACCATCTCAGTTATTAATAATATAATTACTAAAATAATATTGAAAATTTATAGAACCATATCCAACCACTTGTGGGAACTGATATTCATGCAACAGAAAAATGTGAATTATTTTCAACTGTGCAGCTGCTTATCTTAGATCACAATCTGTTCCAAAACAAATGAATAAATTAAACAATTCAAATCATACCACAATTTCCTCTGTCATAAAGACATTGACTAAAAATAATAAACAATGAGTGTGTGTCTTAAACAGAGTTCTGAAAATATGTAAGAAAATCTTTAATTCTTTGTGAATTTATTTTATTTTATTCAAGATTTTATTTAGTTATTCTTACGAGAACTGGGGTGCTGGCCAGAGGAGTGGGGGTGGTGAGAAGATTCACCAGGACAGAGTGGGGAGCAGAGCAGGTGGATCTACTGAAGTACACTGTTGAGGGGAGCAGCGGGAGGCAGGAGAGGTCTGCTGTGCCATGTGGATCAGGCCTTGGCTGGGGATGGAATGCAGGCCTTTGTGGTGGGGGAGCTGAGACATAACCTATAGGCCACCAGAGAGGCCCTAGTTCCTAATTTTAGATTTTTGATGTACAAAGCCCAGTTTTAGTGAGAATCTTACTGGATCATTGGATCAGTTAACAAAATAGCCCCACACTTGTTAGGATTATATATACAAATTAAGAGAAGAGAAAAGTATACTCATGTTAAATGAAGATTTATTCCACATAGGAATTCAAACAAGGAAACGTTATAGGCACTTATTAAAATAATAATGATGTTGAAAATTGATGTATAATTCTATATTTGTGTTAGCTTAGCTTATTTCTATTCACTTTACTATTTCCTTTAACATTTTTGAAGATTTTTAACTAATTAATATGGGTCATTTCTTCATTATTCATAGGAAAATACATATATTTCAAACACTAAATAAATGGAAAATATATTCACAAAATAAACAATGTATGCAAATGTCAATAACCCTTATAAAATTGCATAATAAATTTAGAAAAATAGGTAAATATAAAACCGTATATTATTATATACTGAGGAAGTGAGGAAACTATAAATAAGTGAATTTCAAGGAAGAACTTTTGACCTCAAATATTCACCTTCTGCACCTCCAGTCTGCACCCTAGTTCTATGCAAAAATAAATAAATTCTTGAAAAGATAATTAGAAACTAGTCCAAAGATGATGCAAAGGGTTTAATTCAACTTTATTCAGTAAAGTTTTTGTTAAATTGGAAAAAAAAGATGAGACCAATAGCAAAATAGCAAAAGTGTCCAAAATTATATCAATAAATATAAATATATTGGTGGTGTAAATAGTCCAATTAAAAGGCTAAGATATGAGGGCTAAGAAAAAGATAAGAAACAGCCACTTTTTACTTTTAATGTAAATAAATGTTTTTAAAAATGAATGGACGACAGTCAGACATCTAATGAGAAAAGAGAGAAATAAGAATATCACTTAATAAAAAGACTTTTTCTTCTTATTTCAAGAAGATTTAACAATCCCACTTTCATGTATCCAATAGCAGATCTTCAAAATTCATGAAACAAAGTGACACAGGTCAAAATGGGAAATAAGACATAGACACATGTATAGTTTTATTGGGGATTTAGAAAACCCTGTCTTAGTGATTAATAATATTACTATTGAAATAATATTGAAAATTTATAGAAACTACCTAACAGCATAACATTCCACCCAACAAAGAAAGTGCTTTTTTTTCAAATATACACAAATTTTCTGAGTCAGATCATAATCTGTTCCATAAAACAAACCTTTACAAATTTCAAAAATTCGGGGGCCTCCCTGGTGGCTCAATAGTTTAAATGCAGCGCTTTGGAGCTGTTGGCAGCTGCAGTGCTAGTTCATGCCTGGCTGGAGAGTTTCCCACATGGCACGGCAGACCTCTCCTGCCTTGTCAGCTGTCACCCTCAGCAGTGTATTTCAGTTGATCTTCCTGTTCTGCTCCCCAATCTGTCTTTGGTGAGCCCTATCACCGCCCCACACCTCTGGCCTATACCCCAGCTTGTATGCTTAAATAAAAATATCTTAAAAGAATAAATTTCAAAAATTCAAATCACACCACATTTTATTGATAAAGAATATAACCAGAAAAAATGAACAGTGCTTATTATGCATGTTTAGTAAGTGTGTGTATATGTAATGTACATTTATGTGTTCATGTTGGCAAAAAACTTTGAAAATGTATAAGAAAAATGGCTACCTTTCTTTGGGGCTGCAAGGAGTTTTGAATGTAGACAATTTCCTTCTTATAACTTGTCACTAGTGTTTAAGTCACAAAAATATTATTTAAATCACCAAATAAAAATCTTTATAAATATTTTTATATTTTTACTAAGTGATCAAATTTTTCATGAGTTCATATTGTCATTTTGTATTGAGCTAATAAATCATTTCATACTGTTAATAATTTCAAAAATTTTTTAAATTATACTACATTCAGTTAGTTTTAATTTCCCCATTGAGTCACAAAATCTCTTTCAATGAGCAACTTTGAATAAAGTGGGTTTTTTTTAGGCTTTCATTGCATTTGAATTGATTTCATACATTAGAATTCTGTGAAAATGTTAGTATAATTTTCAAATATTGGTCTAATAAATTCAATACCTCAACACCACGTGTTGTTTCTATTTAAACAATATTTGTAAATATGATTAATTAAATAGTTGCATCTTATTATAGTTAGGATTTTCCTGCTTTTTTTCGAATTGAGGTAAAATTGATTACAACACTGCATGTGGTTCAGAGGACTTTATTCTCTTTCTTCCATATTAAAGGGTGAATGATTTGATTTTTATTAGTTACCATGTAAATTTTGTGTTTTCTGTCTTCTGGTGTAAAATAGCATCAGAATATCAAAAGATATTTTATAATTATTTATATTTATCAACCACATATATATTTACTTCAGTTTATTTTCAATATGAAATTTACAAATTAAACAGGACATTAAATATTTGAGGTAAAAATGCTTCTTCCTTTGAAATTTATTTTATCACATCTGTTCATAAAGTTCTCATACTTTCTTACATTTAATGATAACTTTTATAGTTACCTTTTTTCCTAAATTTGTTACACAGTTTCAAAATGGTTATTGGTCTTTTGTCCACATACTATTTATTCATGTGAATATCTTTTCTATTCATTTAGTAGCATGAAATATGGTTATTTCTCTTGAGATGATGAAGAAATGACCCAGATTTGTTAGCTGAACTCTTTAAAGATGTTAAAGGAAAAGGTAAACTGAAGACAATTATAAACTAACATAGGCTAAAGAAATGGTACAATGGTCAGAACACTTGAAACATTTTCTGTTACACAAAAATAAAATAATATATTTGATATGAATGTGAATAACACATTGAATAGTATTTTTTTGATAGTTGTTTGTGACATGATTGCTAGAAATATTTCCTGGGGAGTGATGGGTAGTCCACTGAGACAGGCAGCTCATGCACCATCTAGTGATGAAATGCAGCACCTGCCCTAGACTGAAAGGGTCAGCAAGAGACACCACGAAAGTGCTGGAAAGAATTTATGTAGACTACTAATTGAATTTATAATGTAATAAATTATATTGACGTTAATAAAAATATCTAATACTGCATCCTTTACAGTCAGTGATCATTCAATTGTATCTGTGACATTATAAAGTCTGAGTGAAAGGGATTGACCATTATGCAAATATGTTGGGTGTCTTGTGTAACTTAAGACTGAAGAAAGGCCCAATCTAGAGGTGATACTGAGCTAAATTGAGCAGCAGTTGAGAGTTTCCTGTGTGGTTGCTTCCAGAGCTCTCTTATTCTTCAACTCTGTGTTCACCTACCAGAGTATCTCATGGGAGGGACATTCTTAGCTTGTGCATTTATTTTCTTCTTATCTTCTGTTCTGGTCTCTAGTCCTGTACTATGGACTCTCAAAAATTTTAAATTCCAGCTTCTTTAATAAGACTTTGTACCTGCTTCTTCCCAGGATATAGATACACACTCTTCAAAAGACTAGAGGTTTTCTTCTAAAAATCAGGTAATTATGATTTCTCAGATATTTATTCTATTACTCAACATATGTTTGTTTAGAATTTTGAGGAAATGAGATTGAAAGAAATTGATATTTATAGTCAAAGACAGATTGTTTATTCAATTTTCATATGTATTTTTTCTTAGAATAATACATAAGTATACTGAATTTTTAAGCAATCTATATATATTTGTGTGTGTGTGTAGATGTGATTTGGAAGAAAAAGAAATAAAAGTGTGGTTCACAGAGTAGGAAAGGTTATGAGAAAAGATTGGTTAAAAAGAGAGGTTCTAGGAGGAAAATGAGGCATGTTTAAATGATTTTAAAGAATATTCTAAATATTATTTATTTTAATCACTGTATTATTATCACTTACTATTTGCTATAATGTTTTATGACGCTTAAGAATTGTTACGTTATATGGAATATGGGTTTAAAAAAGTAAACACGGAAATTCTAAATTCAGTAGGATGAATCATAATAAATTTTCCTGAAAGATTTGTCTTTTGATTATAGAATTTGGGTTTATTATCTTCTGTTGGAGAAAAAAAAATCTCACATCGATCCCTTTCAAATTTTCTAAAATGTTATAATGAGGAAAAATGTTTCTAGGTTTCAACTTAGCTAGACTTTATTTAATATAAAAATATTAACATAACATAATAAATATTAACAAATAAATGATATTAACATATTAAATAATATTAACAATATATATCAACAAAATAATATGACATTAATATAAATTTAAGATAAATTTTAAGATAAATTTAACATTTTTCATACCAATTTTTCTTACTAATGTCTTTATTTACAGTCATTAAAAATGTACTTTTTCTATTCATTTTTCTCATCTTTCTACATTTCAGTAATGAGTGAAATAATTTACTCAGATTTGCGATTTCAGCACCCATCAGAGCCACAGAGAAGACAAGAACTTAAAACAGCAAAAAAACAGGGTCCAGCTGAAAATACCCATGAAAGTAGGTGTACTGTCTACCTTTTCATTTTAAAATTATATTATTAAAACATACAAGATTGTGCTTACACACATACACACATAATTTAAATGTTTATCTTTTACAAAGTTAGGAAAATGGTTAATAGGAAGTACCTTCTAATTTTACTTACTATACTCTTAACAATATTTTAAAAAAATGTTTACACTAGAAGCTGCCTATAATGATTGATGAATTTTATTTTCATCCCTAATGAACAGTTTGTCTGACAGTTAATGTATTTTCCATCAGACCTATTAATGAAATTATTGTATGTGGGTGTGTTCATACATATGTATGAAACATATTACTTCACTATTTTTTATTTTAAAATGCCTTTACATTTTTTTCAATTTATAAAGTAATTTCTCATACGTAAATCAATACCAAAAGAACATTACAAGGAAAACTGTATTTTTATTCCCAGTGTACAGTCCTGATATTTAAGTGGCATATTGGAAAGTTAAAGTGTTTAACTATTGAACTTTGCCTTTCCCTGGGAATCCCAAAACCGTCTCTCCTCCCAGAGACCAGTGACTCTCAATTAACCAACCAAAGAGCTCTGTGTTTTTTCTAACTGTGACTTCAAATTCATTCCTTAACGTCCACTATACACCGACAATTAAAAATGGACCAATATAATGACACATACTTGACTTCATGTTGAAACGAAGATCTGTCTTTTAAAACTTTTTTTTTTCAGCTCTACTCCCTTATTTTCTTCTCTCACATTCTGTCCTTTTAGGTGTACATTTTAATTTATCTATTGATTTTTATAGGATTTCAAGATAGAACAGTGACTAACAACCAAAATGGCTACATTCCTTTTATAAAAACTGAAAGGAATTTTATATTTTAGCTGCATATCTTATGAGGATAATCTCAAGTCTGTTGCAATTAAGTGAACTCATACAATGTGACACATCACTATCCGAGCTGAGACCACTCTGAAAAAATATAATTCCTACTTTTGATTAATTTCTTGCTTTTTTGCCAGATGTTATTGACATATGATACATTAATTAAAAGTTTAATTCATTCTTCTTCAAAAGGGCAATATGGCCCCCGGATTTGCTCATTACACCCAAGAAATGTTGGTAGTCCAAGTGTATCTGTGCCACAAAGGGGGGGGGTCTCTCAGGTCTTCTGAAATTCCCCCCGCTTTCCATGAACCCTCAGTGGAAATCTACTAATTCTGTTGGCAAGACAATGAACGCCCCTTGGTTTATGGGTGCAAGGAATTCTAATCTCATGGTAACCTGCTCTACCCTTGAAGAGTTTCTTGAAATTCATTAGTGGCCACACAGGGGTATGTCCTCTTTAGGATTCACTTCACTTTAATGCTTTTGACTTGAGCTAACACACTCAAAATGAGGAATGCTTTGTAAGTTGCCTTGTTTTTCCCTATTAACAGGGTGTGAGCTGTGTTGTGTAGTTTTCTACACATGAAAGAGAAGCTGAACTTTGACAAACATTTATAAACTAACTTCACAATTTATATATTCCTCCTTGTCTGTAGCTCGTCCTGCCCCGTCTTCTTCATGGAAAATCATTGCATTCATTCTGGGAATCATTT
>PVIJ01025574.1:0-10474 GCA_004024925.1 Scalopus aquaticus
CCGGTTCATTGCCTCATAGCTCAGACACCACTTGTCCATTCCTTTCTTGTAATCCCTACTTGTCCCTCCTTCCATCACTCATTTCTCGGTACTAGACCTTTAAATGCCTTTTTTACCATTTTCCCCCCACCTCCTCAAAGCCCTCCAGGATAATCTCCTACCCACAACAAAACCAACCTCCTTTCTGCTCTTGGCCTCTTCAGCTGCCCACCCCCACCCCTCATCCTTAACTCCTCTCTCATAGCCAAACAGCTCTAATCTTCACAAACCCCTGACCTCCTCCACTCACTCACCTCAAACAGCCACACCTTCTCTAACTTGTCCCAATTCCGACCAACCCTTCTCTCTCTTTAATTACCTAAGGTTATGTTGACACAAAGCCTCAATGTAACCCCTGCTAAGAAAAAAAAAAAACAATAAATAACTTGTTACCTAATTGTTCAGGGTTCAGACCTTGCAAAAAGATCTCTGAGCCTGCCAGCTTATTCCCTAACTAAATTCTGCCATCAGAGTCTAAATAATCGTGTCTAACAAAAGAAATGTATTCAGAATGGATATTTTAAAGGTCTTGGACTAAGCGAGGGGTCTCAAAAGTGTCTTAGAATAAAAAAAGCAAAAGAAAGTGTTAAAAGTGTTGAAGGTCTGAGAAAGGTGTCTTAGAGAAAGAAAGCAAACAAAGGTGCTAGAGAAAAAGGCAAAAAAAAGTGTTGAAGGTCTGAGAGAGGGGTCTTAGAGGTGCTAGAGTAAGAAAGCAAAGAAAGAGTTAAAAGTCTTGAAGGTCTGAGAGAGGTTTCTTAAAAAAATTGTGTCCAAGGATGACTTCCAAAACAGAGGGAAAAAGACATGAGAAGGGCCTAGTATATGGCAGTTGCCATTGTCAGTGCCCTGCCACCTCAGACTTACCCAAGGCCCCATGTGCCCCAAGGCATTCGGGACCTCAACCTCTTAATGGGCTGCCAGCTTGCTTCCACTGCCAGCAACCAGGACACCTCAACAGCAAGCATCTAAAGCTGTCCCCAGGGCCTTGCCTTCAGTGCCATCACACAGGGCACTAAAAAAGTAACTGTCCTACCCTCCAGAAGGGGAGGGAGCCAGCCCAAACCACAGGCCAAGATGGGAGGACAGGCTTCACCATCTGCTGCCTCTGACTATGAAGAACCTGGTGCAGGAAAAGATGTTCTCTAAAAAAGCTCAAAGGTAAGACAGGCTCCCCTGTTTACTGTTTCTATAGAAAAGCCTCGACCTGTGAAGTGGCAGACAAAATAATCACCTTCTTGGTAAATAAGGGGCCACTTAACTCTGTCTTGCTTCCATTCTTTGGTTAATGGTCAATTGTCTCCCTTACTGGTACTAATAGACGGTCTGACCCAGGGTACTTTATATCACTACTACTTTGCTCACTACAAGGCCACATGTTTATATATTTTTAGTCTTGTTTTTCTAACTTTCTCTATTAGGATAGGACATGGTAACTAAATTTCTAACTACCAGTCTCTGCAGCCACTATTGGGTCTTCTGGATGTTGCTACAAAACACTGGGGTAGTGCAATAGCCCCAGGTATCACTAATGACCTTCCCCTCCTGTTCAAACCGCCAACCACAAGGAAAGTACTTAATTCCACATAATTTCTTTGTGTATTAGATTTACAGTTATAATCTCTCTTGTACTTTTCCTCCTCACCCTGAGATTATACTCAGTTATGCACCCAGAGTGGACTATTTGTCAAAAAAAGTTCTTCATTTTACCTTGGCTTGTTTTTTTTTTCTGGTGGGCCTTGTCTGCCCATCATGGCAATTAAGCTATTCTTGTTAATGTTTATTCCCCTGTTGATGACTCTGCTGGCTGCTTCTCACTCTTATTGCCACCCATTAATTCTGGCCTTAAATCTTATGGCAAGGACAGGAAACTACAGTGACTATTGGGTGTACCCTAGAGGGGACTGCGCTGTACAAAAAAATTCCTCTCCGGGCCTTACCAGCTTCTATAGAAAAACTAAGTCATTCATTAGGTCCAGGTATGGCATGACGGTACATCTCACTAATGGGACTACTTCTCCCCACTATAAGTGGACACAATTAGTTCCTTCACAACTTAATGACAACTCGCCCCCCCCCCCAATTTTCTATCCTCCCTCAACACCGGACAGCCCACTACACCATTGTACATGACCTTAAAAGACAGGCAGGACAAGGGCCTAGCTGGCTACAATCAATCCTTGCCTCTACAGAATGCCAACTTCCGACCTGGATGCTCCCTTTCTCGTTCCCTTACTAATTTTCTTTATTGTTCTTTTGTTTGGACCTTGCATCCTCAATGCCCTCGTTAAAATCATTGCCTCTCCTCTGGAAGTCACCAGACTCCAAATGGCCGTTCAGATGAAAGCCAATATGACGCTGCCATCGTCCTTCTTCCTAGGTCCCTTAGATCGTCTGCGGTGGAGCCCTGACTGCTTCCCCACGTCGCCCATTTTCAGCAGGAAGCAGTTAATGACCAGACTGACGCCCTCTGTCCTAACAGCAGCCAGGGGCTCCATCCGTAGAGGGGGAATGAGTCCCAGGACAAGTTAGGGTTAATTAGGCAGCTTCAGGAACAATCAGGTAGAGACCTCAGAGACATAAATAAGGGCTAGACATCAGAGCCCCCTCTTTGTCAGCCCCTTTGAACTCATGTATGGCAGGCCTTTCCTTTTAGGCCTCACCTTCCCAGCGTAAGATCACCCCCTAGTAGGTTACTATCTCTTTTCACTCTTCTCCAGCAGCTGCTCTGGGAACACGTGAACCGCTACCTGCCCCAACCAGAGCCCGGAAACCCACAGGTTAAACAGCTCCATCCCGGTGACCAGGTATTGCTAAAAAACCTTACCCCTAGGCCTCTTCAACCTCTGTGGACGGGACCACACATAGTCATCCCGACCCTCTGCTTCTCTCGTAACTCTGGATTCCCCAAACCCCCTCCTAACATGTAGGTTTAGGTCTTTTGTGTTCACGCTGGTACGCGGTATCTCCTGGTTTTACCCCAATTCCCCCTCCCCGGAAGGCCTCCCTCCAGCACCCTCTTTTAGCGATGGTTCCTCTCACCACTCCCCTCACCCCAACTCCCTTCCCACCATCCCAGGGCTGGTGCAAAACACTGGGCTCACTTCCACTTTGGGACTCCCAAATAAGGGCTAACTCTCTGTGCTACAATGCAGGTCCCCAATAACTTCCAACAATCTGCTCCTTGGTATGTAACACAACCTCTATAATTCAACCTCTTCTGGGGCTCGAACTTTTGGTGTAACAGCACCTTACACACCTACATTAATGCTTCCACCTAGGGGCCCTGCATACCGGTCATGGGTACCCATCAGCTTATGCTATACACTGAGTCAGAACTCGCCCTTTTACTCCTACACACCAAGGAAAAAAGGGCTGCCTTCCTCCTGGTCCTATTAGGCATCAGTGTATCGTCCTCAGCTGCATCAGTCGGTTT
Organism: Scalopus aquaticus; assembly: GCA_004024925.1. NCBI lineage: Eukaryota > Metazoa > Chordata > Mammalia > Eulipotyphla > Talpidae > Scalopus > Scalopus aquaticus. The sequence continues at coordinate 3,473 of PVIJ01025574.1, forward strand.
GTCCAGAGTGGCCCTTGGGGTTGGCCTCTCCTCTTTCCATGATCTCTTGGAAAAACTCGAGGGGGCCAAAGAGTCTTCCTCCACATCTATTCTTTCCTTTCAGAGGCAGGTAACGTCCCTAGCAGGAGTCGCCCTCCAAAACAGGAGGGCCTTGGATCTTTTAATGGCTAAAAAAGAGGGGACCTGTCTCTTTCTCAGGGAGAAGTGCTGCTACTATATAAATGAATCAGCACTGGTGGAACAAAATGTAAGAAAACTGGAAGAGCTAGCCAACGATCTACGAGCCCGGAGACAAAATGATGACTCTTATCTCTGGCAGTGGGTAATGTCTCTACTCATGGCCTAGCTTACCGCCTCCTGGGACCCTTGATACTAATCGCTTTATTCTTTGCCTTTGCACCCTGTTTCCTCCGCTTTCTTTCCAGCCGCATCAGAACGATGACCTGAACTACTTTCAACCAGCTCCTCCTACGCCTAATGCCAACTGCTGCTGAGTCTGGACATGACCACACAATCCCACTACAACCCCTCTCAGCAGGAAGTAGCTAGAGGACAAACGTTGCCCCTATCCCTATGATCAAAAGGTGCGCATGTTAGGCTCAACCCACCCCTCCCCAACAATAAGGGTGCTGTGAAGAATCTCGGTGAAGATGTGTGACCTTGGAAAGAAACTCATGTTCCCACTATCCAGATGGGCTGCTGCAGCCCGAATGTACCTGCAAGGCCACCAGCTCCAAATGGAGTTGCCCCCGCCCTTGGAATTCTTTCACCCAGTATAAAAACCAGCCCCCCTAGTTGTGGGGTGCGACTCCACAGACCCCCGCCTGGGATCTGTGAACCTCCCCTGGGAGTTGTTAATAAAGGCCTCTTTATCTTACATTCCCCTCTGCTTCGTTGCCTCTTCTATCGCTCGACCTTACAACCATAAAAATATAAAGAGAGGTTTAGTGGCTTCATTAATATTGATTTCAAATTTAAAAAAATCCTAAATACTCAACCCAGATTTAATTAGTGGTTTTTAAATAACTAATGGTTTTTAAATAAGTACTATATTACTTTTTGATATCTAGTAAACCTCTTTAAGAACATTTAACCAGTGCTTTTATCCCAAGAATATGTTTTTTTTTAATATTCTAACAAATTGAATTAAAGAACCGCTGCTTAAATAAGCAGATGACAGGATAATGGGTATAGTTCCCAATACCTCAGAAGACAGAATATAATTATAAATGTCTTCAATAAAGGGACATCTTAAAATGGTATAAACAACCCTGGGCAGTAAAGGGAAGAAAAAGCAGTGTTTTTTTTTTAATTGCATTATTTTATTTTATTGAGGTAACTTTGATTTATAACATTGTATATGACTTAGGTGTACAGGCTCACACCTCTTCAGATATACGTTATGACACCACACCTACCACCAAAGCACCCATAATTATCTGCCATAGACATTGGTCTCCCTTTCCCTCTGGTAGCCTTAATTCTGAGGTCGTATTTCTAGCATTTGGTTTGGCTTAGTTTTGCTTTCTGCATATGAGTGAAATCATCCAGTATTTCATTCTGACTTATTTTGCTTATCATAATCCCCTCCAGTTCCATCCATGTTGCTACAATTATTTTATAGCCGAGTAGTATTTACGTGTGTGTGTGTGTGTGTGTGTGTGTGTGTGTGTACCATATCTTCTTTATCCAATCATCTGTTATTGGAAAGCAGTGTTTTTTATAGATGCCAGACAAGAGCAAGGAAAGAGTCTTTCCAAAATAGTATGGACTTGGTTAGGAACAAATTAGGGCATAGTGACATCACATAGGAACTTGAATCCATGCTAAAACTTTTTCAGCCAGTATCTGTGAAGCATAGAAAATTTTTTTTCCCTTTGCCCCCATTTCCATAGTTTTTCCCAAACTCTGCTAAATTTCTAGCAAGTTCTATTTGATTTATCTTTAATACCTGAAGTTACTACAGACTAATACATACACTAACAAGCCCAGCAACTATTCTGCTAAAAGTAGCTTGTTAGGGAACAAAGCTATACTCTCTTAACAATTGTCACATACTCTATCATGTTGTTTTCATAAGATCCACATAGCTAAGAATCATGGAGCTTCACTTAAGTATTTTGTTTTTTCTACTTTTTGTATTAATGACAGCAGGCTTTACCTAAGAACAATGCAGAAACATTCTCCTTTAGTCCTGAATTACTTTTCACTTTAAAATACAGTGCTCAGGATCATGATTAATCTAGAAAGTTTATTTCATAAAATATGTCATGCTACCATATTAATCTCTTCTCACAATATTTTCTTTCCATAATAGGAAATGTTACCCAGGATGTAGGTTCAAATTTTACTTTATGTTTCCCTGAAGCTTTCCATGTAATCTGATTCCTTCCTAAATCCTTTTTAAGCTGTGTTTATTTCCACTGCATGTCATTAAACAGTTATCAATTACAACTCAAAGGGAGTTACACACACAAGATATTTATGAAGAGTAAGCTTTCCCCTGTATTACACTCTGAATGGACACTGCATCAAAAGCGATATTTTCTTCTAATACTTATCACCCTTAAGTTCCAGACTCCAAAGGGAAAAATGGAGAACTTTAACAGAACACATAACCCACGTGATTATACCAATGTAAGGAAAATGAGTTAAGCTATTTTTTATCTTCAACAAAACAGACAGCCCATACCTTGAAATGCTATGTTTTACACCCTTCAGACATCTGGCAAACAACAGATGGGCCTTCATTTGCAACAATGTATCAATTGTGTGGCTATGGACACTTAACAGTGTAAAGAGGGGGAGGCAGTGGCTCTTTAGCCTCCCTCAGTGTTGGATTCTCTCTCTTGCTCTGCCTTCCTGCTTGTGTTTCCCTGTTTCAGCAATAAATGCCTGCAAAATCCACTGAAGGATCCAAAATTCTCTTTTTGTCTGTGAGAACTGATAATGAATTTACCTGACCTGGGATGGTTTTACAACAACCAACAAATATTAGCATAGTAGGTGGAGAACAAGGAGAATGCATATCCTGGGTTTCAGATTGTTTCCCAGTCTGAAAGAGGACAGGCACACCAGCCATATAGTTCATCAGTCCCGTGCCACTGCAATCAAGGCACATGGTTCTGTTAAAATGACTGCTGGCAGTTTAATTGACATGGGGTATAATTTTATCCCTTCAGGACAGATGTGGGGCCAAGAGAGTAGAGAGTGAATAATTTTTACATATTGCAAGGGTTCATGCTAATAATAATTAATTTAAATTCCTTAAAATATTTGTATTTTTCTCACAGCAAAACATCCCTAGCATCTGCAGTTATTGGATAATATCAAAAACATGTTTATGAACTATTGACATACCACGCATAAAAATTTAATTCTTGCCAACACACAAAATGACGTATAATGTTAGAATATTTTATTGACAATTATTATGATGAGGACTTCTCAAAAAAAAAAAACAAGAAATTAATTACTTGGGGAAAAAAGACAAAGGTTATTATAGGTGCAAATTATCCTTTAATGGACTTTTATCAGCACCTAGGGGGATAGGAAACAATATACTTCCTATAAAACACCAGGAAAATATTTGCTGGCAACTCTAAATATATCTTATGAAGTTGAAAATTGTCTATTTCTATGAATCCATCAATAAAATTGTTAGGCTCAACCCGCCCCTCCCCAACAATAAGGGTGCTGTGAAGAATCTCGGCGAAGATGTGTGACCTTGGAAAGAAAATCATGTCCTCACTACCCAGACAGGCCACCATAGCCCGAATGCACCTGCAAGGCCACCATCTCCAAATGGAGTTGCCCCCACCCTTGGAATTCCTTCACTCCATATAAAAACCCGCCCCCCTGGTTGCTGGGTGCGACTACACAGACTCCCGCCTGGGATCTGTGAACCTCCCCCGGGAGTTGCTAATAAAGGCCTCTGTATCTTACATTCCCCTCTGCTTCGTTGCCTCTTCTATCGCTCGACCTTACAAAAATAAGGTCCAGACATAATTTAATGAAGATAGTGACAATACAATGCTAAGGGGACAGTTGGAGCCTCAGGTAGACAGTAGAGTAAGCTAAACAGGGGCAGATCCAATAAATTGGCTTAAACTCAGTATGTCTTCAGCACGTCTTCCCATTCTCTAATATAGACAAATAAGAGACCAGGGTGAAAATTTTAGGAATCCAAGTTTGGAATATTTATGTCTCATAACTTCAAAGAGTGATATTTGTCTAAACTTAAAAAAAATCACATTCTCTGTTTCTAAATAATAAAACCTCATTAAATTAAGGTTTAGTTCAAAATCAACTTGGGGATAATTTCACTTCAGTTGGAGTTTACCTTTTCAGTTTTGAAAGAGTACAAAGATGTATTGATCAAGGTTCAGGAATACAACTGATAGGCTATAATTGTATGAAAAGAGATTTATTATGAAAAATTAGCTCATGGACTATGGAGGCTGAGAAAACCCCTGATTTGCCATTTGCAAGTTGAAGACTCAAGTTGTTGTAGTAGTTTCAAACCAAGTCTAAAGCCTGAGAAATCAAGAAGGCTGATGGAGAAAAAGCAAGTCCAAGGGAAGAAACCAATGTCCTAGCTCAAGTAAGTAGCCAGGAATGGAATGAATTTGCCCCACTTCTGCTTTTAGGTCTATGCAGGCCCTCAAGGAATTGGATGAGTTGCATCCACATTGGTGAGAGCAGTCCATTTCATTGAGTACAACAATTCAAATGCTAATCTTATCTTGGAACACCCTCACAGATATATCTATAAATAATGTTTAATCAACACACCCATGACCAGTCAAGTTGTCACACAAATTTAGCCATGACAACTAAAGACTGTATAACATCCACGGCTTGAACACTTGTTTTTGAAAAACTTGAAAAACTTGTTTTTATGGGGTGACATTGGAAGTCACTTAGCTTCTCCAGTGATCAGTTTTCTCAGTCATTAAATTAGTTGAGTGAGTTGGGAAATTTTTTTGGGTATTTGATTTCCTAATAGTCTATAATTTTGTGACTCTGAGACTGGATTTTCCTAGAGCAATCCACAGGCATTCATAGAAGATCCTCTGGTTTGTCTGAGGTTTGCTGTGTAAACAGACCTTGATGAGAAAGTTTAACTTACTTAATAAGCTAATAATTTTAATCACATTAACATGTATATTGAATTCAAACATGTGGTACAAGACACTTTCACTCTCTGATACCCTCATCTCTGTGAACAGAACAGAGAAACAGACATTAGGCAAAAATACCTCTGTAAAGCCAAATAGTACCTTCATTAAAAATCACAAAATGCACTCAAAAAGAATTTGTAGGTCCATCATTAAAAATAGTTCATCTCTGTTATCAACTTCAACTGATTAATAGTAGTAGTTGAATGAAAGATAGGAATATATTAATGAATTTTAAGGCCTCAAGTTGACACAATGGGAAGAGATGCTGTAATAAATGGTACTGTCTGCCATAGACAAAAGATGGGCTATTTTATAGCAAATGCGCTCTATGTCCTTCCATGGAACTTAGTCTTAATTCACACATAATTCCAGCAAATTAATTCTTTAATCTGCTAGCAGGTAGCAGAATGGGAAAAAAATTTAAAAATAGGGAGAGAAGTTGCCAAAGTTGGCTCACTACAATCTGCAAAAGGTAGCAGCTAACAGTAAGAACTTTTAAATTATGAAAATAGATCAATATAAAATTTTGGGACCTCTCTGATGGCTTAAGGGTTAAGGCTCAGTGCTACCACCACAATGTCTTGAGTTCTATGCCCAGCCAGGGAGCTAACCCACATATGGCACAGGAAACCTCTCCTGTCTCACCTCCTGCTCCCCTTAGCAATGTATTTCAGTAGATGTGCCTGTTTTGCTCCCCAATCTGTCTCTGGTGAATCCTCTCACCCCCTGTAGTTCTGGCCTACACCCCAGTTCTTCTACACAAAAAATAAATAAATGAAATATAAAAAAATTGAAATATAAAATTGCAACAAATTAAGCAATTTCATATAATTTCTTAGAGGTTTAATATGTTAGTCCTATAAACTATAGTAGGCCATGCCTGAAAATGTCATTCTATTATGTTCCATTTGGCATTCCATACATACATTGGTCATCCTTGAGTTTTCTGGGAAAAGGCAAAATTTTGTTCACTGTATTCTGATAAATAAAATCTAAGCTCCTGAACTCTGTACATAAGGCCTATTCATACTTTTCTACTTAAAATTTAACCTCTAGTTGTACAAATGTCTTCATGCTCCCAAAATATTGCATTTTTTTTTCTCAGTTCAGGGTATTCAAAAGTACTGCTTTGACTGCCTGCAATACTTTCCTTCATTTGAGTAACTGTATCTTAGCCATCCTTCATGACTCAACATCAAGGGTTAATACCTATGAAATACATTTCCTTGTACCTTCCCACAGTCTCACCACAACCTATAATACCACACTTTGCTCTCATGTGAGATTGTACCTCTTTCCCTCTGCCACTCTTTCAACAAATTCATACTTCAATCATTGCACCCATAACAGAATATTGTCATAACTGATTGTGTGATGTTGCCATCTTAATTAGATTGTGAATTTTCTCAGATCAAGTGTTTTATCTTACTTCCCTTTTCCCATCCACAAAATATTGTACTTAATAAATTAACTAAAATTAAATCAGTATTCTCTCTTTTGACTTATTTTGCTTGATATAATTTTTTCTAGTTCCATCTATGTTCTGGCAAATGTCAAGAGTTCATCCTTTTTTATATAGTTGAGAAGTAGTTGTGTGTTTGTGTGTGTGTATACCACAATAGAGAAACATAGCAAAGGGTCGGTCAAAACCAAGCCACTAATAAACTCTTTTTTTTAATATATATTTTTATTGTTATTTATGTCTTTTACATTTTGTATTCCCCTTGGGTAGCCCACCACCAATTCACCCGTGATCCATCTCCATGGTCCCTTGTGTTCTTTTCTATTCCATTTTGTGCGATTTTCCTTCCCTCCCTCC
>PVIJ01025575.1:0-10472 GCA_004024925.1 Scalopus aquaticus
CCGCTGGAGGGATGGGGGGCTGGAGGGATGGGGGCTGGAGGATGGGGGGCTGGAAGAATGGGGGCTGGAGGATGAGGGCCTGGGGGTGGGGGCTGGAGGATGGGGCCTGGGGGTGGGGGCTGGCAGCCCTGGGATCTTTGTGGTTGTGATCACCCCATTGCGCCGGATGAGAGAGGCGTCGGGACAGTGGGGGGTTCTGGCTTTGGAGCCCTTTGACTTGTTCTCCCGCTGCCCGGCAGCAGCCCCACCCCTGCACGCCTTGCCCAGGGCCTCCTCGGCGGAGGCAGTGACCCACGGGGCCAGGTCCACCTGGACAGCGAGCTGGAACCGGTGTAGCTGGAGAGCGCGGCCTCGGGACCCGGGGGACCCAGGTCCCCCTTCTTCACAGCCATCTCCCTTGTGGGCACACCCGCATCACCTCCAATTTAAAGGCCTTTCCTGGACAGCTCGGACCCCAGGGAAGCCGGGAGCAGGTCGCCTTGTCCACGCTGAGCCCCCGGGAGGAGAGTCGCCCGAGACGCTGCCCAGACGGCAGCAGCTGCGGGGCCGGCAGAGACGGCCCAGAAACGACCCACCTGGCTGGCAGGACGGGCGCGGCGCGGGCAGACGCCGCCCAGCCCTGGCCGTGTGCCCGCGCCTCAGAGACCCTCGCGCAGGCTCGGCCGGGGCCGCACCTGAGCCCCAGCAACGAGGGGCAGGCACGGGGCTCCGGGCAGGCGGGCAGTGCCGTGGCGGGGGCTGTCTCGGACGGCGGCTCCGGCCGCTGGCCGGCGTGGTCACTGGGCAGCGGGCAGTGTCCCTTCGCGGCCCAGCAGGGCTTCCTCGCTCCTCCCGGAGGCCGCGCCCCCACTGGCTCCCAGGCCTCCACCCCTGAGGCGCCCCTGGCCAAGGCTCCGGTCTCTGCCCGGGACGCCCCCGCCCTGTCCCCAAGAATCGTCCAGCTGCAGGGCAGCCAGTTGCGTCTTCAAGCCATCGCAGGCACAGAACGTGGGAGCAGGGGGAGGGCACCCCACCGAGCACGTCGCCCGCGGCCTGCCTGGTGCGAGCTGAGCCCAGCGCCGACCAGCTCCGGGCGAGGCTGGGCGGCCCCGGGCCGCTGACCATTGCGCACTGCTGGCCACCAAGCAGCCCACCCTGTGAGCCCGGTTCTGCCCCGAGCACAGGAGACACTGGGGTCCACCAGCACAGCCCCAGGGCGTCCTCACCACGTCCCCCCAAATCTCCTGGGACCGAGAAGCTCCCTGGAGGTCTCCCCATCTTCTTGAGCAGACCAGGCTGCAGGGGCTCCCCAGAGGCTGTGGGGGAGGGAAGGGGGTCGAGCAGGGGACAACCAGTGGCCTCCGGAAGCGCCTTGTTCCGAGACAAGAAGCGAAGGGCCAGCAGAGACGGACGGGCCGTCCCAGGCCACCGCAGGCCGGGGGCAGCCGCGCCTTCGCGTCCCTCTTGGGTCCTGCCCCGGAGCGTGGGTGACGCGGTGCGGCCTCTGCGGGTGCGGGGGAGGGGCGCTTCCCGGTGCCCACGCGCCCTCGCCCGCCTGTGGGCCCGTCACATTCTGCTCCTCCGCGCGACATTCCCGCCCGCGGGGAGCGGCTCGGGCGAGACTTTCTCACTGCCTTGCTGTTTACTTCAGGCCCACATGGCCGCCGGCGAGCGGCGGCCAGGAAGGTCAGTGCCGGAGCTTCCAGCAAGGCCGTCCACAGGCCCGGGGCGGGTGCAGGGGCCGCCCACGCCGGGCACCCCGCACTGGCCATGGCCGCAGGGGACAGCCCCTCGCGGGTGCTGGCCACATAGCAGAGAGGGGCCACCTGGCACTGGCCGTCGCCCTGGGGGAGACGGGCCTCGGCCCCGCCCAGGAGCCATGCCGAGGGTCACGGCCAGCACCAGGCTGGCCGCCCGGGCTGGGCAGGTCTGGAGACACTGGCAGCCTGTGGCGCACGGCCTGGGGTCAGGAGTTGCCGTTTTAGGCCGCCCGGAGGAGAGACCACGGCGGGTCAGTGCCGGGGCCTCGGGCGCACAAGCCCCGCTGAGCCCAGGCCGCTGCCCGCCACACACAACCCCACTGTCGTCCAGAAGCAGACACAGTAAAGACGGGCTTGTTGGAGGGGCTGCGCTCCGCCGGGCGGGAAGGCAGGTAGTGACCTCGTGACGGCGCTGGCGCTCCACCCCGCGACCCAGCGGGCACACGCGTCTGGTTCTCGGAGGCGGCCGCGGGGCGGGGGCCAGCGCACACCGCCTCGCACAGGCTGGGCGTACAGCAGCCAGAGGCGGGTTGGGCTGTCTCGGGCCCGACGAGGCAGCCCCGCAGAGGCCCTATGGGGCCACCCGGCGCTGGGGGCAGCGGCACCTGCATGTGGCTTCCGCACGCCCCTCAAGCTCGGGGGCCTCCCCAACACGGGCCGGTCCAGGCTGGGGCCGAATGGGCCTGGGAGGGCCCGGGCCGGCGTGGGCGGGGCCCTGTGAGTGGGCCGCCTCCCTGGAGAGCGCCCCGGCCTAGCAGAGGCCTCTCAGTGCCGGCCCCGACCCCAGGCTGTCCTGTCCCCCGACGCACTGCCCAGGCTCACGCTCCGGCCGGGCCCCAGCCGGCTCCTCCGTGCCCGCAGCGCCCGACGCCCCCGGCCTGGGTGGGAGGCGATGGGGGCCCCACTCGCCTTTGTCCACTCGGGCCTGCGTCCCCTGCACGTGCGTCCCACCTCCCTGCTCTGTCCCACCGCCACCCCCACTGCACAGCTGCTCCAGGAGTGAGGGTGCGGCACCCCGGAATCAGGCTGCCCCCACCTTCAGGAGATGGCACAGGAGTGGGGGTCGGTGACTCCTGACCTGCTGCCCAGAGGCCCAGAGACCCAGAGATGGCCTCAGGGCCTCCCCCGAAGCCTGCGGCACGGGGTCTGTGGCACTGTGCCCTTTGGGGGAACTTTCCAGAAGAACGCAGTGATGTGCCCCTAGTGAGCGCCGCCCGCCGCTGCTGGAGAGGTGGGTCTCGGACACACCCGAGAACAAACTGCCGGAGATCCTCCTTGTTGAGGGTTGGCCAGCCTCCGTGCTGACCCCTCTGTCTAGCCGCTCTGTGCCAGCCCCTCTGTCCGGCCCCTCCGTCCGGCCCCTCCGTCCAGCCCCTCTGTCCAGCCCCTCCGCCCGGCCCCTCTGTCCAGCCCCTCCGTCCAGCCCCTCTGTCCAGCCCCTCCGCCCGGCCCCTCCGCCCGGCCCCTCAGAGGTCTCTCCAGTGTTTGAATGTGGACTCGAGTGTTTGCCTTCGCTTCAAGGCCTTTCTCCCTCCCCTCCCAGCTTTGTCTTAAGGGTCCCGCGGAGGTCAACTTCCCACACCCCGGTGGCCCGGCCTCTCCCGCGGCGCCCGAGAGCTGGCAGAGGCGGAGGAGGCCTGAGTTTGCAGAGCAGCGCGTGCTGATAAACAGCTCCGGGCGCAAACAGGCGCCCTCCACACAGCCCGAGCGAGCGCGCCCTCCGCGCCACCGGCCCCTCGCCGCCTGTGCCCGCGCCACTGCCACGCAGGCAGAGCCACCTGCAGCAGCGGGCAGGGCCAGCGCCTCGGCCCCCAGCCAGCGGGCATCCAGCCCTGGTGCCCCTGCCTCCCCAGAGGGCACGTGAGGGGGCGGGCAGGGCTGCCCGGGCGCCCGCCTGCCGGCCGGGAGAAGCAGCAGCTCCAGTCTGGCCAGGGACAGCGGTCTGCGGCCTGCTGCGTCCAGCCACACCGCCTCAGGGAGACGACCTGGACACCGCGTCCCACGCGGTGGCCCTGGGCTGGCCCCGTCTCGTCCCGTGGGGGGCCGTGGGGGACTAGTGAGGGCCTGAGGGAGGCCGGACCCCCGGGGGAACAGCGGGCAGCTCTCTGGCTGGGAGGGCACTCCCGCCGGCCCCGCTCGGGCACCACACCGCCGACCACGCGCGCGAGCCCTCCCTGCCGCCTCCTCATCTGCCAGACTCCGCTCCGTGTTCTGCCCAGGCCCGAGTCCCCACTGCCCAGCCAGGACCGGGCTCCTGGGGCAGGCCCCCCCAGCCGGGGTCCCACCACGCTGGACTTCCGACTGCGGAGCTCAGAAAGCCGCGGCCAGAGGCGGCCCCAGCCGCTCGCAGCCCCCTGCCCCCCGCCCACCCTCCGATACCCGCTGAGCGGCTCCCGAGCTCCCTGGTGGCACACAAGCGGGGTGCAGGCCAGAGGCGTGGGGCGGCGAGAGGGTTCCCCAGAGACAGAGTGGACCCACTGAGCACACTGCTGAGGGGGCAGCGGGGAGGCAGGAGGGGTCTGCCGCGCCCTGTGGGAAGCTCCCCGGCCGGGGATCGAACTCGCGCTGCCGCTGCCGACAGCACCACAGGCTGCGCCACCAGGGAGGCCCGGGACTTCATTCTTGATGGAAAACAGCTCAGAGGGGAGCAGCAGAGCGAGTCTCCCCACCTGGCACAGCGGCCTCTGAGGCGAAAGCCTGACATGGACCCCAACGCCCCGGCGGGCGTGGCCGGCGAGGCCTGCCGGTCAGCGGGAAGCAGGCGCCTCGCAGAGGCCGCGAAGGAGCTGCCGCGATTGCCAGCGGGGCCTGCGGCTGCAGACCGGGGGCGCGGAGGCTGGCGCGGCATGAAACGCCGGCCTGCAGGCCCCCACACGCCGGCAAGAACCAGTTTAAAAGTTCAGGGAAGAGAAGATCACAGCGGTGATAGCGTAAAAAGTTTCTTGCCACAGACGCACGAAATGCGCCGAGTACGCTGCGGCCTGGTGGGAGCCGCTTAGCCGGAGGGACCGCTGAGCCGCGGGCCCAGATGGGGCATCGCCGGCTGCCGCTGAACCCCCATCATTCGTGCAAGAATGTAATGGATTTTAATAAAGTCGTGTCAGGGTATTTTTGGAGCTTGACCACATGATTCCAAATCAGAGAGAGAGGCAATAGGTGGAAACAGACATCTTAGTAAAGAAAATTAATGATTCTATTTGTCCCCCCAAATTGAAGCCATCAGGAAGACCTGTCAAGTCAAGTGGTGTGAAAAAGGGAAATCAGCGTGACAAAAATGACCCTAAGAAGCGGGCCAGGTATTTAAAGCAGTCACGTGATAAGACGCCCGTGCGGTGAGGGCCGCCGGGCCGGGCCGCGGGCTGGGGCAGGAGCTCGACCGCCTCCCGCCAGGGCCAGCACGGACCGGCTGACCGAACGGTGAAGGAATAAAGACCCAGGGGGAGCTGCACGGCCTTGGGATGGAGAAGGCCCCACGGAGGCGGGGATGAACAGGCTCTCTCATTCCAGGAGCTGCAGCTTAAAGAGTGTCCCAGGGCCTCCCCGGGGCGCGGTCAGTCTCAGCCTGTGACGCTGTCCCAGCCACTGCAGCGCGAGTTCGATCCCCGCCAGGGAGATTCCCCCAGGGCGCAGCAGACCCCTCCTGTCTCCCCGCTGCCCCCTCTGCAGTGTACTTTGGTCGATCTGCCTGTTCTGCTCCCCGCTCTGTCTCTGGGGAATCCCCGCACCACCCCACACCTCTGGCCTGCACCCCAGCTCTTGTGTGCATAAATAAATAAATCTTTAAAAAAAAAAAAAAAAGAATGTAACACTTCTATAAATGACCCTGATGAGAGAAGAAAAACCTAGAAATCAGAATATCTGCAAAAGACCAACAAGAAAACCAACAACCCAATTTTAAAAATGGGCCACAGGGCCGCCCGGGGGCGCAGGGGTTGAGTCTCAGCTCTATGGGGCTGTCCGCAGCCGCTGCTGCACGAGTTCGATCCCCGGCCAGGGAGCTTCCCACAGGGCGCAGAAGACCCCTCCTGTCTCCCTGCTGCCCCCTCAGCAGTGTACTTCAGTGGATCCACCTGTTCTGCTCCCCACTCTGTCTCTGGGGAGTCCTCTCACCCCCACCTCTGGCCTGCACCCAGCTCTGTGTGCATAAACAAATAAATCTTTAAAAAAGTAAAAAATAAAGAGTTCTCAAGTTACACCACACAAAATTTCCTGGGAGAAATGGCCCTGGGGCTCACGGCCCCCACACCTCGCTGGCCTGTGGGGTCGGGGGAAACGCAGGCACCCGAGGGGCTGCGGGCGTGGCGGCCCAGACCCCTCCAGACAGCAGCAACGTGGGCACCCCGCGGCCGGCCGTCCCGAGAGCCGTGGGCCTGCCGAGAAACGAGAGCGCGAGTCAGCGGTCCCGGGGCCACCCAGCGAGCCCTGCAGCCGGGCTGGCCGCAGGCCTGACCCCAGCAGACCCCGTTGTCGGCGTTCGTGGGCAGTGGTGCCAGTGAGGCGCTCGCCCTGCGGGGAGGGGGGGCGGGCGGGGCCTCTGCACGCACACAGCTCTGCAGGCACGCCGGTAACCTCCACCTCTTGTAAAAGTAAGAACAAAGCCTCCCAAAGGGGAGAAGCACTTGTCCCAAATTTCAAAGCGCCCCCAAACCCGCCGATGCAGACGAACGAGCACGGGCCCGGATCGCTTCCTCAGCCCACGCAGCAAGTGCTCAGGGCCAGGCGCGTGCTGGTTCCGGCTGCGAGAAAGCCGGACCTGGACCGGCCAGCAGCTGGGCCGCGTGTGCCCCTGCCGAGGCCTGCTGGGCACCCGCTGGACTGCCTCGCGCCCGAGCGCCATCCGAGGGCTAAGCCACTTGGAGGCCCAGCGCGAGCCGTCCTGGCGTGGCCTGCTGCCCTCTGCCTGCCCGTCTGCGTCGTGGTGGCCTCTCTCCTGCGCCTCAGGAGAAGGGGCTGGGCCGGCCTGGCCAGCATGGGCGCCAGCTGCGGCCCGGTCTGCCGCCCCCCGGCCACCACTTGCTGACATAACGCAAACGGGACCAGCGTTGTTCTGAGCCGCGCGGGCGGGCATCGGCCATGCTGCGTGGAGTCCGGCGCCCGTGTGGCTCGCACAGGAAGGACGGGGGCCGGCAGCGAGGGCCCTGCTCCCCTGGATGTCTGAGAGGCCCTCCAGGGCAGCCCCGTCCCTCCCCTGGCCGCGGACGACCCATCAGCTCGGCACCTCCGAGACGCCGGCCTGGGGAGCGAGGGCTGGGCAGTCGCCTTCCCTGAGCCAGTCCAGGCCCCGGCAGGACGTGGGGCCTCGCCCCTGGGTGACAGGCCGACACGGCCGCCCCCACGCCCGCTCAGCCACCGCGTGGGCCCCGCCGGCCGGAGCCTTCAGTCGTGCGCCCAGCGCCCAGCCCGGGCAGCACCAGCGGGGACGTGGCCCCAGGGAGGCCCCCGCAGGCCCCGCCGCCCGCCCCGGCTGATGACCGCGCTCGTCCAGCTCCTGCGAAGGCCTCCTGCCCCCGACAGGGCCTGGGGCTGCTGACCTCAACGTCCCCTGCGCCCTCCTGCTCCCTGCGAGGGGCGGGACAGACGTCGGTGCCACTCTGCCGGCGGGTCAGCCCAGGGCCGGGGCGACGCCGGGCACTGTCCAGCCCTAGCCTGGACACCCGGCGCGTGTCCCGCGGCCGGCACAGCCCACGTCCTGCATCGATCAGGAGCGGATGGCGGCAGGAGATGGCGCGGGCTTGCATTTGTTATTAATAGGAGGGCTGAATTTTCAGGACAAAAATAACAGCATCCTCTGAGCTAAGGAAGTGGGCGGCTGCCGCCGGGCCGCTGGCCGCTGGAGGGAATGTCGTTCCGGACGGCGCCCTGCCCCTGGGGGCACTGTCTGGACACGAAACCTGGGCTCACTGTCTGCAGCGCCAGAGCTGCGGCACCGGCCCGCCTGGCAGCCGGGGTGGGGGAGGCTGATCGGGGTGCCGGGCCCCCCAGCCCCTGCAGCACAGGGACCCCCCCGCCGGGGAGCAGTGACCGCGCGGAGCAGAGGAGGGACAGGCTCGGCCGGGCGCCTGCCCGGAGCCAGGCCCATACCCCCGGCCCTGTGGCCGGCCCCCTGGCCCAGCCCCCCTCCCTTTGGACCTCAGACCTTGGCAGTGTTTTGGCCGAAGCTTCAGCCCCTCCCGTCTGACAATCGTCCGAACGCGGCCTTCACGGGTGGGCGCGGTGGGCGTGCCGAGAGGCGGCCCCGCCTGGGCCGGGCTCCGAGCTGGCGGCCTGGGCAGGAGCTCAGGGCGAGCCCACCAGACCAAGGACGCGCAGGGGACGTCCGCCCTGGGGGTCCGCCTCGGGGGCCCGGCGGGAACCAGCGTAGGGGTCTCCCGCGTGGGGGCGAGCCGCCCTGGGGGCAGCCTGGGGGCCGGGCAGGGCAGGGCTCTCCCTGAAGGGCACAGCCGTGGAGCTGCCGAGTGGAGGGGAGACCGGGGCCTGGAGGCCGAGCTCAGGAGCACCCCACAAACCCTGCTACTCCCCCAGGGCTCCCTGTCGCCACCCGAGACCAGCGCCGGGCGAGTCGGGGCTCCTGCCCTGTCCTCCCTGGGCGCCCGGGGTTGGGCAGGGGAGTAGGTGGGGGAGCCCCACGCTGGGGCTGGCGCCCAGGGAGCCCCGGCCCGGTCTGGGGGCACCTGCGCCTCCGGCCCGGCCCGCTGGCCCTGGGAGGTCCCGGCCCTCACGGTGCCCGGGTGAGCCCGAGGCCCCTTCCCAGGGCATGAGCCACCTCGGCGGCCCGGCGGCCCTGCGCCGGTCATCCCGGGAGCTGGGGGGGCCCTGAGCCGCCCGGCCGACCACAGCTCTGGGCGCCAACCCCTCCAGAGGCAGCTGGCCTCCGTTGGCCGAGGGCGGCCGCAGACAGGCGAAGCCAAGCCCAGCTCCCAGTGGCCGCGCGGCCCAGCCTGCGCGGGCAGCCCCTCTCCCTGCTGTCCGCATCCTCGACGCCCAGGGGCACCGCACGCGCCTCCCCACACAGGCCCACCCACCCCCAGCCCAGCGCAGGAGCACCCCCAGCCACCTGGGCAGACGAGCAGAGGTGCACCCCGCCCCGGTGCAGGAGCACCCCACACCCCCCGAGAGGCACCTGCCCAGTAAACAGAAGCCAGAGCAGCTTGGGGCTGCTGGGCGCACGGCGAGACCCCCCGGCCCGGGGTGCGGCTTCAGAGCCTGCCGGAGGGCCCCATGTGAAGAGGGGGGCCCCGCGTCCCAGCCCCTAAGCTCTGCTGGCTGTGGGGTCGGATTCCGGCCTCTGCTGCCGTTCCAGCTGTTGGGGTGTCTCTTGGCCTCCCCGGACACGCATCGGGGGACAGCAGGCTCTCCGGCCGGCCCCGTTCACCCCAGCAGCCCGCCCGCCCGCGCCCGCACTCAGGAAGCCGCGCCCGGACGTCTGTCTCGAGGCCGCAGCTGTCCTTGGGTTTACTCCGAGGTCATTTCAGACATGGACGGGAACGCAAAGGCTGGGCCCGTGAGGGGGGCGGCCTCAGGGTCCCGGAGCCCCCCAGCCGGCCCTGCCGCCGTCCGAGCAGACCCGCGACTCCTCAGGTCAGACCCGGCAGCCGCCGCGGGGACGCCTCGCAGGGCAGAGGCCCGGGCCTGTGGCCGCGCTGCTGAGCCCTCGGGGAGAGCTGGCCCACGCCACGGGCAGCTGCTCTGTTCCCGCCGGCTACGCAGGCGCAGCCGCCGTGACGGTAGCGAGAGGCAGGGCCATGGCCCGGCACAGGAGGCTTCTGGAAAGGTCTCCTCTGCCGGCTGCAGGGCAGCCTTTCTCGCCTCCTGGCCCCGGCTGCCCTGCCGGCACTCAGCGCCCGGCGCTGCCACTGGCGTCCCGATCTGGGCCCCTTTGGGGCAGATTTTCTGCTCTCGGCAGGCAAAGCGCTGCCCGAGGGAGCTGCCCCAGAGCAGCGCCCAGCCCTGGCCTCTGGGCCTCTCCGCCGCTGGGTCTGCCGTGCGCGGCCTCGCGTCTCGCTCTCGCCCCGCTGCGTCTCTCCAGGAACGCCCAACGCCATTCTGGGGGTGCCCGTGGGCCCCGCCCGTGCCGCTTTCTTGTTCTCGCTTTGTCCTCTGAGTCCTGGAAACTGTCTCCAGGTTCATCTTCAGACGCGGCCCAGGCGGACAGTGTGCCAGCCCCATGCCAGCACCCAGGCCCGCCGGGCACCGGCCGGCCCCGCCAGCCCAGCTCTCAGTGAGGGACGGGCCAGCAGCGGGGCCCGGCCCTTCCGGCACGTGCCGGCCTCTCGGGCACAGGGGTCTCTGGCCCTGAGGGGCGGAGGGACGCCGGGCCACGCGCAGCTCGGGAGGCGGCTCGGCCAGCGGCGCGGGGAGCCCCCGCGGGCTGCTCCGGGCTCAGGTGCGCCTGCCGCCTCGGAGGGCAGGGCTGGGCCGCATTTTATTGTCAGGTCACCCCGAGGGATTTTCAAGTTGAAGTTTACATTTAACTTTTTTCTGTCGCCAGCAGAAGTTTACGCCGCGACCTACTGTAACCCTGTAAATCATCGTTAGAAGGTGCCGCGAGGAGCGGACGGACAATGATCGATGGCGGGCGGGGTCCTCGGGCGGGACGGCCGGAGCGTGTCTGCGTTCTTAAGAATAGCGCGCTCATTTATAAAGCATGAGCAATAAAATCGATGCTGCTGCGGCTGCGGCGGCCGCGCAGATAAGAGGGCCGTGTCCCCCCAGTCAGCAGCCGGGGTTAAGGCC
>PVIJ01025576.1:0-10467 GCA_004024925.1 Scalopus aquaticus
TGTGTGTGTGTGTGTGTGTGTGTGTATGAGGGAAATCTATATCCTTAATCTTTCTGTGTGAAATATTAAAAGGCTTAAATTTTCAGTGACATACTGTAACCCTTGAAAAACATTTTTAGGATTTTTGTGTGATGGTAATTTAAACATTTAATTTAGCCATCAGAGAAATACGAACAAATCTGAGCCATAGTGAAATCCTACTTCCCACTAAGATGGTTACAAGATTAAAAAGATAGTTGGCAAAAATGGCTAATGGGTATGGCATTTCTTCTTTAAGTAATGAAAATGTTCTAAAATTGATTATGGTTGTGGATATGTAACTGAATACACTGAAAGCCATTCAATTTTATACTTTAAATGGGTGAATTGTATGTGAATTATATCACATCAATAAAACTTATAAAAATATTCAGTATTTACTCAGACATAATAGTGAATGAATATTGTGTGGATAAAGAGGCAGAAAAATTAAAGTGAAGATGGTGTAAGTAAGGAAACAGAATAAGAAGAAATAAATGAGTCAGAGGGAAATAAGTCAGTAGGGTAGACTAGATCACCTTGACTGTTATTGAACAATAGAACAGGAAGAAAAGAGACCAGAGGAAGCAGAGAAAACAATAGTGAGATGTGGAAAAAGAGAAAAGAATGACAAGAAAGTAGGAAAGTGAGTAAAAGAGTAGGTATTAATTGGAACGATATATTTTTCTTAAATAGGGAAGTATAAGAAGAAATAAAGAACTAATTATCCATAGTAGATGGTCTAAAATATTTTATAATAAACAGTAAAAAGAGATTGTTATGATTTCATAACTCTAATATGTGTTCTAGACTATAGTATTGGGATTTCTTATAAATAACACCTCTCTGGTTTTAGGGCACAGTTGGTGATGATGATGCAAGAAATGACATCCAAAGAAAGGGACTGTAAAGTTTCACTTCTGCTTTCTTTTTCTTTTTTTTTTTATTTATACATACAAGCTGGGGTACAGGCCAGAGGCGTGGGGCGGCGAGAGGGTTCACCAGAGACAGAGCGGGGAGCAGAACAGGCAGATCAGAAATACACTGCTGAGGGGAGCAGCGGGTGAGGCAGGAGAGGTCTGCCGCGCCATGTGGGATTCTCCCCAGCCGGGCGTCGAACTCGCGTCGCTGCTGCCGACAGCTCCACAATGCAGCGCCCAACCACTGCGCCACCGGGGAGGCCCATGCTTTCTTTTTCAAGAGTAAAAATTGCTGGGTAGAGAAGGGAGAAAGACAAAGGGGAGGTTATTTTGATTGCACTTCTATTTTTTTTTTAAACAAATAGAAATATTTTTATTTCATTCTCACAGCAAATATGTGAAGTACTTAAGCGATCTCTTTTATTTTTTTTAATACTATATATTTTTATTGTTATTTATATCATTTACATTTTGTATTCCCCTTGGGTAGCCCACCACCAATTCACCCGTGATCCATCTCCATGGTCCCTTGTGTCCTTTTCTACTCCATTTTGTGCCCTTATCCTCCCCCTCCCCCCACCCCCCTAGTGTCTCTCTCCTATTTGGTTTCCCTGTAGTCCTGTTATAAGTGAAACCATTTGATATTTTTCTCATTCTTTCTGGCTTGTTTCATTGAGTATGATCCCCTCTAATTCCATCCATGTCGCTGCAAATTGCATGTGTTTATCTCCTTTGAATGCTGAATAGTATTCCATTATGTATATGTACCACATCTTCTTGATCCAATCATCTATTTTTGGACATCTGGGTTGCTTCCATACCTTTGCTACTGTGAACAGTGCCGCAATGAAGATACGGGTGCATGTATCCTTTCGATTAGTGTTTTTGTGTCCTTTGGGTAAATTCCCGAAAGTGGTATTGCTGGGTCGTATGGAAGCTCCATGTTGAGCAGTTTGAGGAATCGCCATACAGCTTTCCATAGTGGTTGGACCAGTTCACATTCCCACCAGATTGCGCTTCTAAGGGCAGGATAGCGAATTCTCTCAGGTCTTTTGAAAGGATGTCTTACATAGTTGGCTAATTGAAGCAAAGGACCAGCAACTTTCCAAGAAAAATTACCAAAAAATCCACACCCAGTATGCTATATTCTGTCACTATTGGAATACAAAGAGAATAAAACAGCTGAGTTCAAAGGGAATAAATAAACAGCCATCTCAGTCTATGTAAGACTTCTCCACTATCATCCCCTGAAACACTTGTTTGGTAGGTGATGAAGATTCCAAATGGCTTTCCTTTGTGGAAAAGGCGATAAAAACAGAATAAACTAGTAAGACTAGAAGTAGGATTTTGGGGTCATACCCTATTTAGAGTGGGACATATACACTGAACTTTGATCTGGTAAGATTAACTGAAAATTTCCATGTTTCAAAATTCAGATACCTCAGGGTCCCAATTTATGTAAAGGTCTCTTCATTCTCTGACTTGAGCACAGTCATAGTTGACACCAACTTGGAACTTTTAGAAAGCAAGTTTTTCTTCTGAGCCTGGGACAAAAAAATTTCAAATGAATTCTGCATGATTATTTAGAAGTATTTCAATAGCATTGCTAACCACAACTCCTGATTACCTCTGGCAGGACCACACTTTGCTAGGGCCTTCCCTTAGCTGACTGTAGACATTAGCACTTCTTCCCACTGTATCTCCACAGTCTACCTTCATTTTACATCTTTGTCAGCATGTGAGTATTTGTTACTAGCTCGTTGACACCTTGTTTGATGAGAATTTCAGAGTCTGACATTTCTTCTTTCACTAAAATTAGTGGTTATTGATTCCTTGGAGAGTATCAATATGGACAGAATCTGTAGACATTTTCCAATAGTTGGACTGTATTGAACACTAAAATTGAGTAATAGAAACCAATTTCTTCCAAAAGGCTGTTGTCCAAGCCCCTTGTTATGATATAGGCCATAACATTTGGGAAGAAGTCATGTGCATATTCAGAGGCACATTGCAACAACTTCAGCTGAGTACAATATTTTAATCTTGAAGAATGGACAGATACACTTTCACTCTTGGACACAAGGTCACTGATGAGCACTATAGCAAATTCTGCAGTATCCAAAGATGTGTTGTTGCTACAGGACTTAGAACATAAAACATTCCTGCAGCACTATCATTGAGTCACCCACAGTGCCACATGATGACGTCTGTAACTGTTATGGCATGCATGCTGCTGGTATTCAGGGACATATTCTATCAATATGGATGTTCCTCTTACAGGGCATTCTTATTTTTCTAACTGCAGTGAGTTTTCTCAAGTGATCAGCAGTGAGGATATTTAAAATAATTTCCTGATATTTTATTAACCTTGTTGATGAGAGCTCTTTGCCTATGTGTGTTTTGGGTAGTATCTATATCTGAAGCTGTGCCTTCGATTTTCTAAGGTAGGTAGTAATGTGGCCTCTTCTAGACAGTTAAAATGTTAAATTTGCACTGCTTGAAGGATTCATTGTAGACTTTATTCTGCAATTACTATCTAAAAATATCCCCAAAATTTCTTAGTGAGGAAGATAAGCAGCATGGTAATGGTATCATTAGGCTGCTGCTTCCCTTTGTAGTCTTAGATTTCGTATCAGTTACTCCTGGCATGTACTTTTAAGTAGTTATTTTGAAATAATTCAATAGGTTCATGTCCAATTTCAGGTAGAGCAGGGTCAACAATAAACCTTTAAAAAGGCACATGTTTGTTGTACCCCAGACTGTCAGGGCTTAGCATGTAATTGTTTAAGAGTTACTATCATGGTTTCTTTCTTTTTTTTTTAATCATGGTTTCTTGAAAGTGGAATGAAAACCTTTTTGGTATAAGGAAACAGGGTGATTGACAGCTCTTTATAGTGTTCCTGAGTAACTACTGAAAATGCAGAGTCTGCCTAAGTTAAGGCCAAACCAGACTGATTGTCCACTAAGAGATTTTGGAAGAGGTTTATACTGCATGTTGTTTTCTGCATCTTTTTATTTAACAGTAATCTAGAAGTTTCCCACTTAAGGTCATAGAATGAAGTTGTTGGAGGAACAAGAGGTAGTGGTAACAAGAAGGCAACTTTAGACAGTAATTTATTATAATGAAATTGAACTGGATAGTATGTTGTTTCTTGTAACAACCACAAAAAAATCCTTCAGGAACACAAAGTTAACAAAAGTAAAAAATCTGCCTGTTCTGCTCCCCGCTCTGTCTCTGGTGAACCCTCTCGCTGCCCCACGCCTCTGGCCTGTACCCCAACTTGTATGTATAAATAAAAAAAATAAATCTTTAAAAAAAAAAAATTCGAATGGAGGGCCTCCCTGGTGGCGCAGCGGTTGAGCGCTGCGCTGTGGAGCTGTCAGCAGCGCGCGATGCGAGTTCGACACCCAGCCAGGGAGCAATCCCACATGGTGCGGCAGACCTCTACTGCCTCGCCCGCTACTCCCCTCAGCAGTGTGTTTCTGATCTGCCTGTTCTGCTCCCAACTCTGTCTCTGGTGAACCCTCTCGCCGCCCCACACCTCTGACCTGTACCCCAGCTTGTATGTATGAATAAATAAATCTTTAAAAAAAAATTCGAATGGAAAAATACTTGGAAAATCATGGTGTTTTTTGAAATATATAACATTTTTAATCTTTTTCATTTCTTTTCTCCTAGTTCCCTTTTCAGCACCTAATTTCTTGGGTGCAGTTGGTAGAAAGATTTGGGAAAGGAGGATACAGAGGCTGACATGAAGTGAAATAAGTCACAGGAAACTTAGCTTTAGTGTTTTCCCTGCATAGTTCATCATATTATGTCCTTCTATATTCTCTTTTTTCAGTCTACTCTTGTCTCCCTATTTCAGTCTGTTTAGAGACCTGCGGTGGTAGCTGCATGCGCCCTACTTGATTGTAATCTCTTAGTTTAATGGACACGGAAATGATAGCAGTGTTACTCTAATAAGATCATAAATCACAAACTTTAAATTTTCATTGACATACCAGAGACAGTAGGTCTGGTAATTGATCCAGGGCTATGGAGAAAATTTGTTGTTCTTTTCACCTGACTTTTTCCCTCAGAAAGTTTTTTGCCCATACTTTTAATTTAGAAGTTAATTGTCATCTTAAGATAATGGACTGATGATGTGATCCTATAGGAAAGAAACAGAGGAGAGGCCAGCAGGAGTGAGGCCAAAGGGGCCGGGGGCACCATCCTGTGTCTTCTCCAACTCCTCCTCATAAGGACTGTCTTAGGTGCATAAGAGCTACCTAGGTGCAGATGGTAACGTCATGATAATTGACATTTCTACTAGTGAGTTTGTAACCATTAATCTAAGATTTCATAAAGCAGGTGGAATTTTAGTAGTTCAAGCATGTACTAATGAATCAACTTATTGCTTACTGATAATCTGTTTAACTTACGCATATCTGTGTAATGTGTGCTTAGGTATATTGCCAACTGGAAGGAAATGGCTACAAGCAACTCTTCAGCTAACTTCAAAAGTAGGTGATATTTAGTTATACTTTATGGGAATTTCTTGTGAACACAAATGGTACATTTCACATACGTATACATGTCTATATATCTAATATTTCAGCACTGAGCACTGTATATATATGTGCGTGAACTTGCCATATCATTTTTATCTTTATATGTAAGATTGTTAATTGGCAATAGTAGAAAATCTTGTTTTATTTAGGGTTTAATCAGATGGTTTTTTGAAATGAACCCTCTTTTTATAAGTTGCATAGTTTTGGTAATAATGTTTAATGAGCAAACTTAAATTGGCAAAATAAATGCCTCAAAATGTTAGAAATATTTTTTAAGTTTATAGAACTTTTGTCCATCCAGTTCTACAACACTGAGCTGAATGTGATAGCATGCTGAAAGAAGCATATCATCATACCCCAGAAATATCATAATTTTACCATAACCAAGGCCCTCTGTGCTTGCTGGATAGTGTGAGTGTATGAGTTCTATCCTGCTGTCATCTGTGAGTGGCAGTAATGCAGAGAGGTTATAATTGTAGACTGTTGATTCAGACTACCTGGTTTTTATTTTTTTTTAATATTTATGTATTTATGCATACAAGCTGGGGTGTAGGCCAGAAGTGTGGGGTGGTGAGAGGATTCACCAGAGACAGTGGGGAGCAGAACAGGCAGATCAACGGAAGTACACTGCTGATGGGAGCAGCGGGCAAGACAGGAGAGGTCTGCTGCGCCATGTGGGTTAACTCCCTGGCCGGGGATTGAACTCGTGCTGCAGTGGCTGCGGATAGCTTCAGAGTGCTGCGCTTAACCCATTGTGCCACCAGGGAAGCCCACTACCTGGTTTTTATTTGGGCTCTAGCTTTACTGACTGTGTGATCTTGGGCAAGTTACTAGCTCAAGTTTCATCATCTCTAGAATAAGATTAGCAGTAGCAACTAGTTCATAGGTTATAGTGAGGGAATAAGAAGCAGTACATACAAAGAGCTTAGACTAGTGTCTGGCACATGGCATGTACCCTGTAGATGTTAGCTGTCATTAGCCTTATCCACTTATTTCCAACTTACTGCCTCCACCACAGTTCAAGCTGCCATCATCCTTCTGCAGGGTTCTGCAACAGCCTCTGAACTGATACTTCTATAGTCCAGTCTCCACACAACAGGTAGTGCTACCTTTAACAAAATTAAATCAACACAATTAAAACACTTCAATTTATTTAACTCTTCTTTAGCAATTGCTTTGTGCAAGTGTTGTCTCAAAGTGCTTTCATTTGACCTTTAGAACAACCCAGTGAGACAGCTCCTATTATCTGCAGTTTACAGATGAACCAAAAGATGCCAAGTTACTTGTTACACAGTCGGTTCCTGTGAGGGCCAGGATTTGAGTTGAGACGGCTAGCTCCAGAACCCATGCTCTTAACCATGACTATCTTAGTTTTCCACCACACTTAAAATCCTAACTTTATCATGGCCTTCTGACCCTGGCTCTCTCCTGGCTTTCCTCCCTTTTCACATCTTATTCTCCTCACTCACAACAACCATGGCCTCTTATCTGTTCCTCAAAACAGACTCACGGTTTCCACTTCACAGTTTTATTGGAGTTGATGGCTTTCTAGAGAACAGTTTTAAGGAACTATTTTCCCTAGAGGTCATGGAGTTGTCTGTTTTGTTCACTATTGAACAAAGTGTTCAGCACATAGTGAGTTCTTAATGACAAAACAATAACATACAAAAATGGAAGCAGAGACTATAAATTACTGAGTTAAAAAAGGTTACTGCAAAAAGAAGGAACGGTATAGCATGGTAGTTAGAAGAAACATAAGAGCAAATGAAAATTGTGTCAAGTAGTGGAGGTTTGCATTGTAACTGAAGTCAGTGGAAGTTAGTACATTGAAGATGTTGCCTTGGAAAAGAGAGGATCTGTATCTCTTCTTCCAGAAGCAAGAGGAAATCTAGTCCAGAGCCAATTTGGAAACTTCAAGCTTGAGAAAGAAAAAAGGCTTCTCTTCATTTGTGAATAAAGAACTGTTTGCAATATTAATTATGGAGCACTAACTAAATGCCAAACTAACTAATGTCTAGGTTCTTTATATATACCATATTTAATTCTCAGTATGATGAGGTAGGTGATATTAGCCTTATGTTGCAGATAAGGACACTGAGACTTACAGAGGTTAAATAACTTGCCAGAATTATACAGCTAGTTAGTAGTAGACCTCAAACCAAATTCCTGCAGCCTTTTGTCACTAAAACAACCTTTCAGATAAATAAAATATAAAGATATGTGCTGTAAAAGTGTCAAAGGAATATGGAGTAGTCCGTACCTGATATATAGTAGTTTATCTGTGTCTTATCACATCTGGCATTTTTCTAATTATTTGTCATTCCTCTATAGCTTTCAGATTTGAGCCAGCACAGAAAGAAAGAAATAACTATGAAGATATATCAGAGAAAGAAAAGGGAACACCAAAGGATACTACATTTGAAAATACTGGTGAAGAAGCAAATTTTACTAGACAAATGCCTACTTTCACTTATTGAGTATAAAATTATTTTCTTTTGGGGCTATAGCCCTTCATATCCTGTATCCATCAGTTATAGTCAAGAGATATTTATTCAGACTGGAATGAATATATTTTTGGCACACATGTAGCCCAGTTTAAACTAGGAAGGTTAAACAGAATGAACATTAAACATAAGATTGAATACAGAGGCCATGGAAAATGTAGAAATTATTCCTGGTATTCTGAGAAACTAGTATTTCACTATCACATTGAAATAAAGATATTATACTTAGGTGCAAAAAATTTTTAGATTATTCATTTGAAGCATTTGCATATTTGGGGTAGGTAGAGCTCTTTTTCTATCTATCCCATATCCAAATATATGGTTCTTTTTCCTTCCCTCTCATGCTTTTTGTCGTATCCTTTATTTTCCCACCAAACCTTTTCCTATCCTCCCTTGATTCTTTGCCTGCATAATCATCTTAGTTGTCATTATCTTTGCTTCACTCCCATTCACTCCTACTAGCTATTTTAATAGTTGTTTCTTGCCTTCCTTTTATGATCTCTTTATCTTCCCTTTTTGTATTTTTCTCTTCAATAGCTTTCATTTAGAAAAGATAGCTGCTCTCTCTCTCTCTCTTTTTTTTTTTTCATGTTTCTTTCTGGATTCTTTCCCTTATCTCAAATTGTCTTCATTACTTTGTACCTGATAGAACTCTTTGGATTCTTTCTCCTCTTATCAGAGTTGTGAACTATCTCTAACTGCATGATAAATTATCCCCAAACTTTGCAGATTAAAACAAACATTTATTACCTCATATAGTTTCTGAAGGTCAAGAATCTGAGAGTGATTTAACTGGCTGGCTCTGGCTTGTGATCTCTTGTGAAGTTTCAACAAGGATTTTGATCATTGCTGTAATTATTTGAAGGGTTGGTTGGGATTAGAAGATTTGCTACCACTTAGAGGGTTATTGGCAGAATGTCTCAGTTCCTTGACACTTGGATCTCTCCATAGTAGTGCTTGAGTGTCCTTATAACATGACTAAGTGAGCAATCTTAAGAGATAGGAAATGCAGAGGAAACCATACTACCTTACATTCCAGTCTCATATGGTCACACTCATTACTTTTCCTATATTCTCTTCATTTAGAAATGCATCAGTAAGACTAGCTTACACTCAAGGAGGCAGACTGGGCCTGATGTAACCATATTTTACCACAAAATGACTGACTGTTCTATTCAAGTGATGGGCACCATTTCTAGGCATGGGTCATTCTCTAGGGCTAATAGCAGTTGGAAGTAGCTAGATTAGTGTTTATAAGAGGGACCGATGATTTTTGAACCCCTAGTTTCTACCAATGTCTGTGACTAATTTATTCATGAATTAATTGCATAAGCATTAGGGTGACCAATATGTTGACTGGCCTTCATTTCCATTTTTCTTTCATGGTTCATGCTTTTAGTGTTTAATCCAGGAAATCTTTGCTTAAATCAAAATTGTAAAGGAGTTCTTATACAAATTTTATAATTTTAACCTTCACATTTAGTTATAGGTTAAATGTATATCATGGAAAGATCTGAGATTCATTTTCTTGCATATAGATATACACCATTTTTTGGAAAGAAAATCTTTTCCCTTTTACCTTTGTTGAAAATCAATCATTATGTGGGTTTATTTCTGGATTCTTTATTTTGTTCTTATGATCTTTGTGTCTTTATAGAAATGCTATATATTTTAATTCTTTTTTTAATATATATTTTATTGTTATGTATGCCTTTTACATTTTGTATTTCCCTTGGGTAGCCCACCACCAATTCACCCGTGATCCATCTCCATGGTCCCTTGTGTTCTTTTCTATTCCATTTTGTGCCCTTATCCTCCCCTTCCCCCAAGCCCCCCCACCCACTCACTGAGTGTCTCTCTCCTATTAAGCTTCCCTATAGTCCTGTTATAAGTGAAACCATTCGATATTTTTCTCTTTCTTTCTGGCTTGTTTCACTGAGTATGATCCCCTCTAATTCCATCCATGTCGCTGCAAATTGCATGTGTTTATCTTCTTTGAATGCTGAATAGTATTCCATTGTGTATATGTACCACATCTGCTTGATCCAGTCATGTATTTTTGGACATCTGGGTTGCTTCCATACCTTTGCTATTGTGAACAGTGCTGCAATGAACATACGGGTGCATGTATCCTTTCAGATTAGTGTTTTTGTGTCCTTTGGGTAAATTCCCAAAAGTGGTATTGCTGGGTCGTATGGAATCTCCATGTTGAGCAGTTTGAGGAATCGGCATACAGCTTTCCATAGTGGTTGGTCCAATTCACATTCCCACCAGTAGTGTAGAAGAGTTCCTTTTTCTCCACATCCTTTCCAGCATTTGTTGTTGCCTGTATTTTTAATGTGTGCCATCCTCACAGGTGTGAGGTGGTATCTCATAGTGGTTTTGATTTGCATTTCCTTGATTATAAGTGATGTTGAGCATTTTTTCGTGTATCTGTTGGCCATTTGCTTTTCTTCTTTGGAGAAGTGCCTTTT